>JASVEL010006497.1:0-165973 GCA_032618575.1 Nicotiana noctiflora
CACAGGCGCTTCTGAGCAGTTGTGTTCCAGCTGAATAGTGGATTTTCTATCAGGACACACCAACAAACCTGGTCCTGATTTAGTTCCTCATATGCTACATTTGCCAGATGGTCACTTTCTTCTTCTATGTTCCAGATGTGCCCTTGACCTGTACATTTGTCAGAGAATTCCAAGGGAGCAGGTCCCTGTTGTGTTCTCTTTATATTGATCCCGTGCAGCCACTGACTTATTCTGTTGTCGAAGACATCGAAGACATCTAAGGGACTAACGCATCGGGTCCCTGTTATGTTCCTTCTGTAGTCGTTCATCCATTTGCTGATTTTCAGTCTTCGAACAGTTCACATGAGATGTGTATCCTGTGGGACAAGATTATCTATCTAGTTCTTAGCAACAAGTTTGTTAGATCATCAAACATAAGAAGCATAAGGCTAAGTCATTGAAAATCCATCAATTCCTCCTTTTTGATGATGACAGACTTAGGCATGAAAAGTATTTGCTTAGATCAGCATTAATAATTAACAAAATGAGAAATGAGTAGCAGCTCTCCCTTAATCTTAGATCTCACTCATGTGATCACTTACCCATCAACCCTCATCATTTTCATTCATAATTTTCCCTTTTGGCATCATTAAAAAGATCAACTACTATGTCAAAGAGCACAAGC
Organism: Nicotiana noctiflora; assembly: GCA_032618575.1. NCBI lineage: Eukaryota > Viridiplantae > Streptophyta > Magnoliopsida > Solanales > Solanaceae > Nicotiana > Nicotiana noctiflora. The sequence continues at coordinate 665 of JASVEL010006497.1, forward strand.
AGGTAATAAGCATAAATAAGTCTAACACATCTAGATCGTGCCACATATGTGACCACAACATGATAGAAAAAAGAAGCCAGATGAACATAGTATTGTACATGCAACAAAAGGAAAGTTGTTTCATTAATATTTGCATTGGACAGAGTAAATCAGGAGCAGTAATAGTTAAGTTCAACATGTCACCACAAAAAAAAATACACAAAAAAAAAGAAGCAAAACATCAACCATAGGATGTTGGAGCAAAAAAAATTGGCACTAAGAGGATCCTAGGAAACAGTGGAGGAAGGAGGCTTGGAGGAAGAGGCAACAATGGTTTTGAGAACCAGGTCTAGTCTAGCATTTGCAGCCAGTTGTTCTTCAGGTAATTGAGCTTGAAGTCTCTCATTTTCCTTTCTCAGTCGGGTAACCTCCTCATGTACAGAATCAAGTCCATTAGCTATTTGGCTAAGCTGAGTTTCCAATATGGCATTTCGAACCCTCAACCTTCTCAATTCCTCAGAGGCTACATTTTGATCGTTTATCAGCTGAGATATGGTTGAGATACTCCTACCAACTTTTTCTATACAATTACATTCTTCTAGAGTGGTCTAAGATAAGGATTGCTTACGTGTGTCCACTCTGGGATTCCCTAAGGGGACCTGATAGAATCTGAACCCCTGAGTTAGGAGAAAGACATAAGGTAACCCGCGATTTCAACCTTTAAAATTTTCCACCTTCTGCATATGGTCAATCATGATGGCTGGCAAACTACTTGGTAAAAAATCGCCAAGTGCTTCCATTAGGACCATGTCCGATCTTGTAGCAATAGAGCGCCTCACAGAGCGGGATAAGAGCACTTTATTGACTAGTTCAAAGAGAAGTTGGTACTTAGGAAGCAACACTTTCTTATGCACTTGTTCCCCAAGTTGAATAGCTTGTTCTTTCATAATGGCTCTCCGAAAGTTTACTCCACAGACACCCTTAACTGAGTTCATACCTTCACATAGAATTTTGAGAACCTTTCCCAATGTTGAAGCATCGAGTACAATGTCTACTCCATTTACGAGAGCATAGATGTGGTCCCCCTCAATAGTGAAAAGAGATGCATAAAAATCTTGTACAACATCTTCGTACACCAAAGGCGTTCTCTCTTCAAACAAGTGTTCCCATTGTTGAAACTCCACAATCTCCCCTGTTATCTTCAAAATTGCTAGATTAAATGTACATCCCCACAACACTTTCTGAGTTCTTAGTCTTTGTTGCCAAATACCACCATTATTGATCATGGACCTTATTGGACCAGGTTCCTTCACAGTTTCCCTTTTTCGTTTGCTACACCTTCGACAGACTTTCCTTTCTAGCTTGCTATCCATACATTATTGTATCCAGACACGATTAGCTCAGTTTGACTCCGTTTAGACTTGTTGTTATACTTCACAGATGATCCTTTCTATTTCTCAAAAGTTTCAGTGATTGCCTTATCCATTGACTGTTGAGTTGTCATATATTGTTGTATTGAGGAACCAGGTTCTTTGGAAGCATCTTTTTCTACTTGGTTTATTGACCCACTCTTGATGAAATCCTTTGGATTCATTTTCCTCTTTTTTCTTGGCTTGACACTCCTCTTACTTTTCTAAAACGAGGACTCAGAGTTGTCTTGTTGTAGTGACCTGATAGTGAGTGCATTTGAGGAAGACCCTAAGATCTTGAAGTGAATATGGGTACATGAGTAAGTTTTCATGGAAGAGAAATGGGTTCATCAGAAGGCTTTTCCGGGAATAGCTCACGATTCAAGGACTTCAGGAGTTCTACAGTTCTTGCATTTTCTAAAAGTGAGATCTCTTCCCTCTGATACTCAGACAAGAGATAAACTCCTTCATTCGTTAGACTTTCAGCAACTATAGCCATGATGTTGTGAGCTGACTCCTTTTCAGGTGACTCCTTGAGATTCGCTGAGTCCAACATGAAGGAGTTTATATACTGGTCAGGATCATCCTCAAGGGCTTCTGTAGCCTGAGGAGTAAAACCTTCTGTATGTTCTTGGAGAGATCATAGGATTTACTGGACATAGAGTTCTCAAAATAATGGTAAGCGTGGTAATAAGAGTGGAGAAGAGACCTGAAATGTGTAAAGTGGTAGAGTGCGTGAAATAGTGATGATTTGGGATTGATTTTAAGGAAGATGACAGAATGGGAGCAATGCTAGATGTGGTAGACTGAAACGATTGTTCGACTGCAATTAGATGAGCACTTTGCAGACAAGTAGCTAGAGAGAGCGATAGATGAAGAGAGGATCCTAGATATATAACAAAGAAGAAGGTTCATGACTTGTCCTGAGAGAGAAGAGAAGTTTTATTGAAATAGAGGCAAATGATGAGTGAAGAAAGAAACAGGTTCTAAATAGTCTTAAAAACGGCGGTAGGTTTGTGGGGAAGTGTTACCATGCAGATGAGGTGAAAGGAATTGACGGACAAGATATGACGCACATACATTGAAAAGTTGGATGATGTGGCAACTGAATTACAAGACAATTCTTTTTTGTTTAGAGGGGGCATGCAAAATTAAATACATTACTACTAACCTGAGATACAAGATCTGATGCCAGAGCAATCTTTTGAACAGAGTTTTAACCGTTCCCTTCTTACAGCTTATAATTGTACCTTTAGCTTCTTTGATCGCCATGCGTGTTATTGATGTGAGTCAAGCTTGGTCTGAAAACACTTTCGCTATCTTTACTTGAAGGTGTCTTACACAACCGATAGATAGAGAATCGGGTTCTTTATTGGATTCTTGTGACCTCATCTTCACCTGGATTTGTCAAAAATATTCTGCTTGAGGCGTTAATATAGTTATCTAGAGTTTGGTTTTTTGTGTTGCAAGGCTTTCCACAAATCAATCCCTTCTTCACATTAACCCCTTCAATGTGTTTGCAATTTTTCTCCAGTTTTTGATGAGGCATGAATCATCACAAGTCCATTTTGGTTTACCAATTTGAGACAGAAGTTGGTTGAAGCGAAAAATATAAAGGTTAATTTGATTTCCCCACACTTTGTGTTTTGCTGCTTATGTAGTGCCATGGGATGCATCTTTACTTCTTCCTCACTTTTTCATTATCCTGATCTGACATCTCAGACATTTCCTAGTGACAAGACTGGTTCATCATATTAATCCTCACGGTTTCTTTCTTGATAAGGGAGAGTGACTTGTGGAATATTCCATGAGCATCTCCTGTCATTCATTGCTTCCTTTGTTGGAGACCGATTGACTCTTGTTTTGTGGGTTGTTCCTCAGAAGGATTCCTTCACTTTTCTATTTGCATTGTGCTTCCTAAGCTGATCCTTCATGTTGTTAGGAGCAAGACATTTTCTTCCAATTGGCGATTCTTGGCAAGTTTTGATTTAGGTTGGACCTGGTTCGACACATGTTCTTAAGTAGAGAACAATGTTCATTTCTTTTGATTCCATAGGCGATGAGCACTGTCCATGCATCATTTTCTAGTTCCATCTTCTCCTATCCGAGTGCCAAAGGAACCTTTCAGCCTTTTCATTCACTGAGAATAGACACTTTACCTTCTTCTAAATGATACATTCTCTTCCAGCAGGGCTTTTAGTGATAAGCATTTCATGATGTTTTCAGATGTGTGCTTTAGGCATTTGATGTCCATAGTCCATCGTAGTCTACTTCCTCTCACTGCTCCCTACATATGCACAACAGGTTTAAGATTTAGGAATCCAAACTAGTTTGGGACCGTTGTTACTATAAAAAGGATGGATGAGGGATTTCCTAGTCCATGCAGATAGCATCCACTTTTTACGAGCGGTACCTGGTCTTTTGCTAGTAATCACTCTATCAGTGAACGCTTTGTTCTCCTGAGCAGACTGGACCTTGGTCTGATAATTTTTTTAAAATGCCCATTGTTTCCGCAGATGGTACATAGCCAGTTATCAGGTATAGTGACATGCTTGTTATGCCGGTTGTAGGGAGTTTTCTCCCTTTGGAACACGATGCCCTGCTTGTTCCCACTATTGTTAAGATACATGGCAGTAACAATATCTGAGGACCAGGTCCACTTCACGGAATTCTCAAGAATATTTCTTACTTTCTCCAACTCAGCTTGGAGTTGCTGATTCTTTTTTAGTTCACTGCAAAGACTAGTTTTTTCAACAGTTAACTCCTTTTCGAGCAAGATGTGCGACTCGCTTGCTACTTCCTTCCCTTTTCCAAGACTTACATTCGTATGTTCTTTATTGAGTCCTCAATGGTTTCCTCCAGATCAGTGCATATCACTAGAAGGCCATCCCTTTCTTCTTCAGTAGAGGCAATTTTTTCTTCTAAAGAGTGTTTCTTATTTCTAAAACATTTTATAGTTTTTTTAGATCAACAGCTACTACCATCAGATCGTCTCTCTCATTCTCCACACTAGTTATTTTTTCATTCAGGTCCTCTTTCTCTAGTTCAAGATTAGTTACTGTCTCATTTAAGTCTACTACACAGACCACCAGATCATCTCTAGATTTTTCGGCCTCTCCTGGTTCTATGGTCAAGATCTCCTTATAATTTTCAAGACTGAAATAAGCTTTAATTAAGACATTTGATAAAGATCTTAGAAAAATAGGATTTTAGATTTCAATAAACATCCTTGAAGTTTACCTCATCTTCTTCATCATCATCATTTGACTGAGCCATCAACACGAATAATGAATCGTACTTCATTGCTTCAGTTCCACTGCCATCATGGAACTGATTTTTGCATCTGATTCCCTTTTGGATTCACTTTAGGAGTCTCCCCAAGTAGAAAGATCCTGCTTAATGATATTGTTGCATAATATTTTTGATTGAATCTTTTCTCTGGAACTATGTCCTTTTTCCTGCCTTGTCAGGATTTTGCTTGTGCTGCTCTTGTTTCGTGAGTGGACAGTCTTTGAAGAAATGCCCCGACTTTCCACATCTATGATAGAGATCGTTGTTCTTCATTTTACTTGAACTGTCCCCCTTTAGTATGCCACCATTTCTTCAAACCGTTTTTTGAAATCTCTTAGTACGATAGGCCATGTCACTATCTTCATCACTTGAACCACTCCTTTCGGCTTTAAGAACAATGTTCTTTTCCTTCTTATGCTCTCTTATTTCACTGTCTTTCTTTATTTTCATATCGTGTGTCTTCAGATTACCATTCAAACCCATCAACGGTCAGAGTTTGTAGATTTTTAGCTTTCATGATGGCATTTACCTTACTTTCCTAAGACCTAGGTGGCACACTGAGAATTTTCCTTACAAGCTTGTTTCTGGGAATGACATCTCCAAGTGAGTGAAGCTTATTCATGATAGGAGTGAATCTGGTATGCCTATCTTGTATGGACTCATCATCCTTCATCCTGAATAGCTCGTATTCAGTGGTGAGCATGTCAATCTTGGATTGTTTAAATTGAGTGGTTTCTTCGTGTGCAGTTTGTAAGGCTTCTCATATTTATTTTGCAGTATCACAAGCTGATACTATGTTGACTCATCAAGTCCTATGCCACACATCAATATCACAAGCTGCAGATTCCCCGGCGGTAAACCCTAGCCCTCTACTCCTACAAATATAATTGCTCCTTCAGTCGAGAGTTCTTCTCTAAGCGAGATTGAGGAGTTGTTTGGATTTTTGTAATGAAAATTAAGCCTAGAATAAACTTATGCAATATGCATAACTATTATCCTTTCCGTTGAGATTTATAGCCTGTTTGGCTTCTAAAATTAGTTTATTTTGAAAACTACATTAGCAATAACAACATATAGGGCATGTTTGGTTTTGAGGGATAAGAGATGATTAATATCGAAATCAAATTTAGGATTATATCACGTTTGGTTGAGAAAAAACATGGTATAATTAATCCGAGATTGTAATTATTTGGCTCAAAAGTTATTTATTACTTTATAAGGTAAAAACAATCAATGGGTGTGAAAGGGGTAAATTGTAATCAAATATAATGAACCTAAATATGGGATCAATCTAGTTATAACGTAAAGATACTTGCAAGATTGGAGAACTTTTAAGAATAATCACTTATCACAGTTGAGAGAAAAAAAATAGAGAGAGAATTAGAGAAATTGTATTATTAGATAATAACACATGGTCCTTTACAACAGGGAAGCCTCCCTTTATAGAGAGGTGAGGCATCCGTTCTAAAACTATAATCCGTCGGGGGGTAGTTGACGCCCTTTTAAAGGAGACGTCTGAATACAAACGACATCGTTCGTGTTCTTATGCCCAAACTGCATCCTCGCTGTAGGGGACGTATGAGAGAGGTCGTGCCCTTATCACTTGGGAGCGTGGGGAGAGCTGCGTTCGATCCCATATGGTCAAGCCATATTTGGCCCTGTACAGTTAGTCCCTCCTTCCGTTGGGGGCATATGTGATCATGCTCAATTGAGTCTCACAAAAAACTATGCGGGCGTTGCAAATATAATCTGAGTATTGTAACCCAAAGTCGAACCATAGAGAATTAACCCACCAATTACCACTGTCAAATTTACTCAATTCTCACAATATGTTTCCTCAAACTTTTGGTTTTCCAATTGTTGATTATCTAACAACTAAGACTGAAAATAATACGGATTAAAAAATAACTATGATTGATGTGTAAACAATATTAAAAAGGTCTAAGGTATTGATTCCCCCGTTGGTCCTTTCATTGGTTGTATATTTCTTACAATTCGTCTTTATCTATCTCTAACAACCATGAACTCTCAATTTATCATAATCCTTTCTCAAGCAATTATAATAATCTACTAAACGCACTCTCTCATGTTACGTTAGTTAATATTACAATACAGTTCACTTAGATTACACTCGGGATTTTGTTATCTCTAATCCAACCCCTAAACCCTCGGTTATAACTCTCGTCTATACTCCGGGAGTGATGTTGTTCATACAATCACCTAAATATGTACTCTCTCTCAAGAAGATACACACTAAATAGGAACGAATAATTGAGGGCCCTTTCAACTATTCCACAATCAAAACGTATATGAACAATTAGAGATTAAACAACAAAACCTAATTATATTGATAAAACAACCAAGTAATTCCCAACGGGTTCTATCAAAACCTTATATTAAGAATTTAGCTACTCATGATAGTGGGTAAGTCAATAGCTAAAGAATTTATGCTCATAATTTGCAAGAAAAATAAGAAGAATAAAAAGTAATAGTATTTTTGTGATCTCTCACGCTTGTTTCTCTTGCCAATAAACTCCAAAATTAAGTCTAACTAGCTTTTGGGCGAGTTTTCTACATTATATAAAGAGTTTACAAAAGTTTTCCCGATTTATACTTTTGCCCTTGAAAATCTTGAGTTGCCCAGCTTTGTCTGCGGTCGCAGCGTCAACCGCGGTCAACCGCGACGCACTTTGTAAAGAACCGCGGTGCGGACCGCGGTCAACCATGGTGGACCGAAGGAATCCCTGTAGCTATGATTTCCATCTTTTGACACCTTTACTTGCTCGTTTGCACTCGGGTACTTCTCAAGTGTGTGATTTATGCATGTTCTTTCCTCCAAATGCTTCATTTAATTCTTTGTCTATCATGCATTCCCTGCGAAACCAAATAGCATCAATTCAAGCATTTAACCGGCAATTTCCATAACAAAGCATGGGTATCTACAACATAAATGGTGACTATATCGCTTATTATCAACACCCCACACTTAAATCATTGCTAGTCCTCGAGCAATTCACCACACTCATAAAAGCCATCCCTTATATTTTTCTTCTAACGACTCACACCATGAACATTATACAAGAATCATACCTAGTAATGAACAACTCATGCCTCAACAATCAAGCCTTTCGCACCCTACATATCTATGCTTACTCAAACCACTTAATATAACAGCCAAAACGCACCCTTCCTTTGTGAATCACATGCCCTCACAACACGCAAGAGAGTAGTTCCATTTATATAATGATAATGACATAATTCGGAACTCAAAGAAGCAAACTTCACTCACTCTCCAAGGAATATTCTCATGCTACAAAGACGCACCATATGCTTGCCCCTAGTGTACTACTCGACTATTTGAACCTCATTCAGTCTAAGATCAATAGGATTTTTTTCGATTGTAATGTAGGCTAATGGTTAGGTAGGATACATTTAGATGTAGTGACTAACTCCCCTAAGCACTTTTAATACAATTACATAGGACCTCCTAGCTCATTATTTTGTAAGCCAACATTCCAACATATTTATACTTTCCCGTACTTTTAGGTGCACTTTAACTAGCTACCACTTATTTGTTACCAAAATTTGTTTTTTCATTTTTTTTCTTGTGGTGCTTCTCTTTATATGCTGCATATTCGCACCTTTTTTTACTTTCCATGGTTCCACTTGTAAACCAAACTAAAACCCCACACTTTGTTTTTTTTTACATACTCTCAATAACCTTCAAGTACTTAGGGAGCAGAAAGAAAATCTTGTTCGAAAAGCAAGCTATTCAAACATTCGGTTAGAATTAACATTTTGGTTACCAAAGAACATGCTTATAGGCTCAACGGGGTTAACAAAGATATAATGTATTCAGGTAAGTGAAGGAATAATTCTTGCTCAACAAAGAATTACCTATATCACTTCTAAAACCAAATGAAGTTACTATTTCGCTTTGCAAACACACAGGGCAAGTTCTAGGTATCAATTGTACATCATGGAACACAAACAATACTCACACACACTTGGCATATGACTCACTCCAGATTGGTATATCAAGATACAATCTTTCGGATGTTCAAGTTAAGCACAAATATACAATTTTTAAGGCATACAAACAAGATTCATTTTGAAGCTAAGCATTACACTCTAGCATCTACCGTGTTCCGGTGTAAGCACGCTAAAACTTGCACATTTCAGCACTTCGCCCATTAATCCTTAAAAAAAATCTACATAAACCTGGTTCAAGCGAAAACCCTTGGAAAAGAACCGTGGCATGAAGAAAAACCAAGGGGAAATTACTACACTACCTAAAAGCAAAATCTTTTTGGTCTTTTTTTTTCTCGATTTAGTCCCTCAATAACCCCGTCGATAGAGATCCATCGTCGGGACAAGTCATTTTAGAACATAACTACACCAATTCTAGTTATCTACACACAAAAACATTTACAAATACACATATATACAATGAAATTCCCCCACCCCACACTTAAAAGGAAGACATGTCCCCATGGCTTAACAATATAGTAAATAATGAGGTAAAGGAACTTCCCTAAGGCATCACTCTTGATAAGACATAGTGTCAGGGTTGACGTTGCAGGTGCGACCCAACGCTCTTAGCTAACCCATAAATTTCTTCTCAGATTTAACATGCCTATCTATTATAGCATCCACACGAGTGCCCAGGTCAGTGATGGATGTTTGCGGTCCTGTCATACGGCGCTCCAGATCATCCAAGCGAGTGCTACGGTATGGCCCTGCATCACTCCCTCGATGAGGGGCGGTGACCTCCATGGCATTAGCAGCATCATGATCATTATCTGACTCAGACTCCTCAGTCGAGTCTTCAGAATCATTTACAGGCACACGTGCTTATTGGTTAATCTTACTCGCTCGAAACGATGTTTTCAAAGGTAATTTGCCATCAACTTGAGTGTTCTCGGGGACTTTGGCCATGCGGCAGAGACGAGTGACAAGTGATGGAAAATAATGCCATTTTCCCACTTCCAGTGATCTAATGAACATTTCCTCAGATAACACCCGCGTCACATCAAACCCTTGTTAGGTCATAAAATAATAAATCATAGCCGTCCGTGGTCGATTGACATCGGTTGTATTGCTGGAAGGCAATAAACGAGTGTTGATGACGGTGAGCCAACACTTGGCTAACAAAAAGAGTGACTGAGAGTGTAGTGTTGCTGGTTTTGAAATTCACTTGGCTTGTTTCCCTGGAATCCCTATGACTCCCAAGAATCTATCCCAATTAATTGGTGGACAACTGTTACGGAGGCAATGATCCGTACCTGTGAAGGGCGGGAGGTGGTAAGCCCGATGAATGGCCTCAAGAGTAGCATCAACTTTAGTATTTCGCACCGTTACCACCCCATTGTCATGCTCAGAGTGGTTATTATAGAATTCCCTTACAAGTTCAATATTCGTTTCCTCTGGATTGCTAAAGAAGATGCCAAGTTGACACCTGTGTAACTCATTAAGCATGCTTGGGCAATCTAACTCTAGAGCAAACCTATTTATATGTATCTCATGTTGCAATTTCTTTTGTCAATTTCTGAGTATATCTTGTCTCAACTGCTTTGGAGACAAATCTATAGCTATCAAAATCGGTTGTACTCGATTGCCCCTTGCCCATGACGAAGAGCTAGCGCCCCTAACCAAGGCCTCAATGTTCTGGCATTTATGAGATGATCTCATTATGCGTGCAAAACCGATAAACATCTATTAGTATGATCCTAAAATGGTGACTATGGGGGTTACTTAGACTTCACCCCAACCAAGTCACACATTTCCTTATAACTCCTTCATTGAGGCAATTTTCCAAATTGTGGGCAAACCTATTTTAAACATTTTTTAGCCCAATGGAATCAATAACAACCTCCCCAATTCAATTATAAACACATCCACATACACCCCACACTTATTCAACAACATCACCCCTCAATTTATACCATACGAACCATTAACAATGCAGCCCCTTCACCAATCATATGTTCAAACAACAACAAACTACAACTCCACTACAAAAATACAAACTAACAATTAACATTATATAACCTAAAAACAATATACAAAAGACTAAATTACAACAACCAGAGAAATAAAATAAAGGGAAGATAGAATCAAACCTTGTGAAGAAGAAGAAGCAAAAACTTGGGAATGGGGAAGATGAGGAGGAAGGGGGGTTAGGTTTTTGAGTGGATTTGAGAAGAAGAGAAAAGGATTTTTGAGTTGGGAGGTTATGCAGTCGTGTGTTTTGATTGGAAGGGGAATGGTTTATTTATGGTGAGGTTTTTAATTAAAAGAAAATAATAATAATAATAATAATAATAATAATAATAATAATAATAATAATAATAATAATAATAATAATAATAGTAAAAAATAACTTAACTGCCATGCCCGACTGCGGTCCGCCGCGGTCGCGGCCGCGGTCCTTTACAGAACGTTCTGCGGTCGACCGCAGTTCGGGACCGCGGTCGCGGACATTTTTTTGCTTTTTCGCTCATGTATGACCACGGTTGGCCGAGGTTGCGGTCGCAGTCACGGTAAATCCCTTTTTTTTTTAATACAAGATTTACCTATTACATTACAACAATTTTATGGGTTGCCTCCCACGTAGTGCCTGATTTAACGTCGCGGCACGACTCAATTAATGGAGTTCCTACTCCTTATTTTCGTATTGGGGTTCTTTGAAATGTGACACCACTGTATCCCCTTTCTTATCAGCTGATCCAAGGTAGTGTTTCAGTATTTATCCATTGACGGAGAATTTATTTGTCCCATCAGTTGATTCAATCTCCACTGCACCACTAGCAAACATTTTCACTACTCTGAATGGCCCCAACCATTAGGATTTTAACTTACCCCGAAACAATCTTAGTCTTGAATTGTAAAATAACACCATATCACCGGGTTGGAAGTCTCTATCCATGATGTGCTTATCATGTATTTTCTTTATCCGTTCATTTTCTTCTCCTCTTAGCTCCGTTAATCGATTTTGTCCAGATGCTTCGGGATCAATATTCAATTTTTTTAATGCCCACCAAGCACAGTGTTCTAGCTCTACAGGTAAATGACAAGCCTTCCTAAACACTAACTTGTATGGTGACATACCTATTGGTGTTTTGAAGGCAGTTCTATATGCCCAGAGTGCATCGTCCAGCTTTTTTGCCCAATCCGTGCGTGTTGCGTTCACAATCTTTGATAACACACTTTTAATCTCTCTGTTTGAACTTCAACTTGCCCACTGGTTTGTGGATGGTAAGGAGTCACTACTTTGTGATGAACATCATATTTAGCAAGCAATTTCTTGAAGGCTCTATTGCAAAAATGAGTGCCTCCGTCGCTGATTATCGCCCTTGGTACCCCAAACCGGGTGAATATGTGCTTTTTCAAGAATCCTACTACCACCCGTGCATCATTGGTGGGAAAAGCTGCAGCTTTCACCCATTTAAACACATAATCCACCGCCATCAGTATGTACTTACTATCGAATGGGTTGACAAAGGGATTCATGAAGTCTATCCCTCACACGTCAAACACCTCTACTTCCTGAATTGGTTTCATTGGCATCTCATGGCGACGGGAAATATTTCCCGTCCTTTGGCATTCATTGCAGCTCTTTACCCAGAGGTGTATCTCTAAACATAGTTGGACAGAAGAAGCCGGCCTCCAGTACTTTCGTAGCAGTTCTGACCCCTCCAAAATATCCTCCATATGCTGAAGCGTGACATGCCTACAAAATTAAAGATTGTTCTATCTCAGGGACGCATCTCTGGATAATGTCGTCAACACAAATTCAAAACAAATGTGGTTCATCCCAATAATACATGTGGCTATCACGGAAAAACATTTTCTTTTGGACAGAAGACATGTCATCAGAAATTATACCACAAGCCAGATAGTTTGCAAAATCGGCATACTGTGGTGCATCCTCAAGACTGGCAGCGAGCAGCTGCTCGTCGGGAAAAGTTTCCAAAATTTCTTCAACCTCGACTGAATTTTTAGCTCTTTCAAGTCGTGACAAATGGTCAGCGACTTGATTTTTTGTGCCCTTACCATCATGGATTTCAAGGTTGAATTCTTGCAACAGCAGCACCCAACGAAGTAGGCGTGGCTTAGACTCTTTTTTCTTAATGAGGTACCTGAAAGCTGCATGGTCAGTGTACACAATTACCTTGGATCTAATCATATATGATCGGAATTTGTCAAAAGCAAACACGACTGCCAGCATCTCCTTCTCCGTCACTTTGTAGTTGAGCTGAGCACCACTTAGAGTTCTGCTTGCATAGTAAGTCGGGTGCATCAACTTGTCTTTTCGCTGCCCCAAGACTGCTCCTATGGCATAGTCGCTAGCATCACACATGAGCTCAAATGGTTGCTCCCTATCAGGTGCAACGATATGGGTGCAGCGGTCAACTTCTTTTTTAGTTCCTCAAATGCCAACCTGCAATCATTAGAAAACACAAAGGGGTGATCCTTTTCAGGAGTTTGCATAATGGGTTAGCAATTTTGGAAAAATCTTTTATGAACCACCGGTAGAACCCGACGTGACCAAGGAAACTTCGCACCGCCTTAATTGAAGTGGCGGTGGTAACTTTTCAATCATGTCGACCTTAGCATCGTCGACCTCAATACCTTTTCTGGACACTCGATGTCCCAAGACTATTCCCACACGTACCATAAAATGGCACTTCTCCTAGTTTAGTCTCAGGTTTGTCTCCACACATCTTTTGAGCACTCTACTTAAGTTGTGAAGACAGTCTTCGAATGAATCTCCCACCACGGAGAAATTATCCATAAAGAATTCCATAATGTCCTCCACCATGTCCGTAAAAATGGCTAACATACATCTTTGAAAGGTCGCAGGTGCATTACACAGCCCAAAGGGCATTCTCCGAAAGGCAAATATGCCATAAGGACAGGTGAATGATGTTTTCTCCCTATCTTCGGGGGCTACTGAAATCTGTTTATACCCTTAATATCCATCTAAAAAAAAAATGTGATCTACCAGCCAGCATGTCCAACATTTGATCAATGAAGGGTAAGGAAAAGTGGTCTTTACGGGTGGCGAGATTTAATTTTCGGTACCAGCCAGCATGTCCAACATTTGATCAATGAAGGGTAAGGAAAAGTGGTCTTCACGGGTGGCGAGATTTAATTTTCGGTAATCCATGCAGATTCTCCACCCTGTGACTGTACGAGTTGAGATCAACTCATTACTGTCCTTTTTCACGACAGTCATACCTCCATTTTTCGGGACACACTAAACAAGGCTGACCCAATTACTGTCAGAGATAGGGAAAATAATTCTCGTATCTAACCATTTAATCACCTCCTTCTTTACAACTTCTTTCATGTTAGGGTTCAGCCTTCGCTGGTGTTCCCTGGAAGGGTTGTGCCCTCCTTCCAGGAGAATCTTATGCATGCAGAAAGCTGGGTTGATACCCTTTATGTCTACCATGGTCCAACGAATGGCAGTTTTGTTTTTCTTTAGTACCTACAAGAGCTGCTCTACCTGCACATCTAGCAAACATGATGAAATAATAATAGGCTCAGGGCCTAAGAATACATACCTGAGATGATCGGGGAGTGGTTTTAGCTCCAACTTGGGTGGTTCCTCTATTGATGGCTTGGCTGGGTGAGTGACCCTTTTTTCCAGCTTGAGAGACTCGAACTAAGGCTCCCTTGACCAAAATCCTCGGCCTTCTAGTGCCATTACACATTCAGCTAGCCCCTCTCCATCCATTTTGTCTAAGTTTGTCAAGCATGTCTCCAATGGATCCCCCACAGTTAGTGGCCTATCATCCTCTTACAGGATTACACCAACAGCTTCCACTAGAGAGCAATTTGCATATTCGCTGGGTCTCCGCTTTGATTGTTGAACGTTGCATATGACTTCTTCACCATTCAACCTCATTTTAAGCTCCCCAGACTCGCAGTCTATAAGTGCTCACCTAGTGGCTAAATATGGTCTCCCCAAAATAAGAGGGATCTCTTCATCCACCTGACAGTCTAGAATCACAAAGTCTGCAGGGAAAACAAACTTCCTTACTTGCACCAGCACATCATCAAGAATACTAGTAGGCCTTTTCACAGTGCGATCAGCCAACTGGAGTAACATCGAAGTGGGTCTGGCCTTGCCGATGCCCAATTTGGTGTATATGGCCAACGACATCAAATTTATGCTGGCCCCCAGATCACATAGTGCCTTAGTAAAGGCATAACTCCCTATAGTACACGGTATAGTAAAGCTCACTGGATCGGACATCTTCTCGGCTATCAGTTTTGCCACCACTGCGCTACATATCTGTGTCAGAGTTACAGTGGATAAATCCTGAAAAATCAAATTTCTTTGACATTAAATCTTTCATCATCTTAGCATAACCGGGCATCTTCCTCAAAGCATCCATCAACAGAATATTCAACTTGATTTGGCGCAGCATTTCCATAAAATTTTTGTATTGGTCTGCCTTCTTTTGCTTAACCGATCTCTGAGGAAAGGATGTATGGATCATCCGTTGGGCACCACTTGCTGGTTCCTTTTTGCTAGGAATATCTGGCACAAGAGGTGCCATCTATTCAGCCACTTGCTCGGTCTCCTTTTCTTTACCTTTACCCTCCTAACTCTGATCAACTGCTACATCAATGAGTTCTGCTGGCGGTTCTTCCTCTAATAGCTCTGGGGTAGCTGGTGTAGTATTTTTGCTGGCCTGAGCAATTTCTTACTCTCGATCTAGATCTCTACCATTCCACTGACTGCCATTAGCTAATTCAGGTTATGCTCCTTGGGATTAATGTTGGTGTCTGCAGGTAAGGTTCCTGGATGGCTGTTGTTCAATGCCATGGACAGCTGACCCAGTTGTGTTTCAATATTTTTGATAGCTGAATCATGGACTGTCAATTTTTTCTGCACTTTATTCTTTGTCCCAATAAATTGTTGGAGCATACCTCTAATTTCCACCATATTGTTGTCCTACTGCTGTGGGGGTGGTTGATAAACCAATTGTTGTTGATTCTGTTGTGGATAACCCTGTGGCCTTTGATAAGGTACTGGCACTAATTGATTTTGAGGGTACATACCCTCAGGCTGCTACATATTAGGCATGTACTGCTGATTTTGTTGCAGCCTCCACTATTGTGCTCCTTGTCTTTGGCCCCCATAATTGTTGACATAATTCATATCTTCCCGGACCCCTTGGTTGTCACCTTCCCTGTTCCACGAACAAATATATGACTGATTAATACATGGAGTACGCAACCCTTCATTCATTATATCAACAATGTGCACCTGTTTAGTACCCATCTCATCAATTTTCTTTGTCAATAAGCTCATCTGGGTTAAAAGTGTGGCCATGTTTTCTTCATGTGTGTTATTGGGATCCAATGGAACAGAATGTAGTATGGGTGCCAATGTTGCACCTCTGGTCATCCATCCCGCATTTTGTGACATTTTGTCTAATAGAACCTTGCACTCTGTGAATGTTTTGCTTAAGAATGTACCTCCAGCTGAAGCGTTTACATTAGCCTTCAGGTTGTCAGTTAGACCTATGTAAAATCGCTGGCCAAGCATCTGATCAGGAATACCATGATGGGGGCACTTGGCAAGCATCCATTTGAATCTCTCCCAAGTTTCCAGCAATGACTCTGTGGCATGCTATCTGTACTGCAATATATCATCAATTTGTTGTGCAGTCTTGTTAGGTGGGTAGAACTTGTTCAAGAACTGCTTAACTAATTCCTCACATGTGGTGATAGAGCTGATGGGGAGGGAATTTAGCCAAGTCTGAGCTGCCCCGGTTATTGAGAATGGAAATAAAAGCAACTTGATAGCTTCAGGAGTCACGTGTGGCTGCCTTTGGGTCATGCAAATAGACAGGAAATTTTTCAAATATTGTTGTGGGTCTTCAATGCTTGACCCAGAGAACAATCCTTTATTCTGCAGCAGATGCAACATGTTGTTGGTGATTTGGAATGTCTCCGCTTGAATTGCAGGCACATCTATGGCAGTGGCCAGATTGTCAACTGTAGGATGTGCCCAGTCATAAAGTGCAGTTTTTAGCACAAGAGGTGCCACTCCCCTAACTTCCAAGTTAACTTGCTCATTCCTGTTGTTACCGTTGGCGTTATTCACGTCACCCATATCAAATTCGAGTTGATTTGTTGATTGAATTGGTGGAATTCCTTTGTTGGCATGGTTCAATGCCCTAAATATTTTCTCGAGGTCTAAAAGTCCTTTTACTAGTTCTCCAGTCCTCGAAGAATTTCTAGGCATACACCTGCCTTCCACAAGAATTCAACCGTTAGAATTTCAATAAAAATATTGGAAAAGAGAAAACGGATTAATAACGGATCTTTGTATTTCTTCAATTATAATTGATAACACCGTTAATTCCTCGGCAATGGCACCAAAATTTGATCACGCTCAACTGAGTCTCACAAAAGACTATGCGGGCGTTGCAAATATAATCTGAGTATTGTAGCCTAGAGTCGAACCACAGAGAATTAACCCACCAATTACCACTGTCAAATTTACTCAATTCCCACAACCCGTTTCCTCAAACTTTCGATTTCCCAATTGTTGATTATCTAACAACTAAGACTGAAAATAATACGGATTGAAAAATAACTATGATTGCTGTGTAAACAATATTAAGAAGGTCTAAGGTATTGATTTCCCCCGTTGGTCCTTTCCTTGGTTGTATATTTCTTACAATTCATCTTTATCTATCTCTAACAATCATGAACTCTCAATTTATCATAATTCTTTCTCAAGTAATTATAATAATATACTAAACGCACTCTCTCAAGTTACGTTAGCTAATATTACAATACAGTTCACTTAGATTGCACCCGAGATTTTGTTTTCTCTAATCCAACCCGTAAACCCTCGGTTATGACTCTCGCCTAAACTCTAGGAGTGATGTTGTTCATACAATCACCTAAAAATGCTCTCTCTCTCAAGAAGATACAAACTAAATAGAAACGGATAATTGAGGGCCCTTTCAACTATTCCACAATTAAAACGTATGTGAACAATTATAGATTAAACAACAAAACCTAATTATATTGATAAAACAACCAAGTAATTCCCAACGGGTTCCATCAAAACCTTAGATTAAGAATTTAGCTACTCATGATAATGGTTAATTCAATAGCTAAAGAATTTATGCTCATAATTTGCAAGAAAAATAAGAAGAATAAAAAACAATGGTGTTTTTGTGATCTCTCACACTTGTTTCTCTTTCCAATAAACTCCAAAATTAAGCCTAACTAGCTTTTGGACGAGTTTTCTATATTATATAAAGGGTTTACAAAAGTTTTCCCGATTTATACTTTGGCCCCTAAATATCTTGAGTTGCCCAGCTTCGTTCGCGGCCGCAGCGTCAACCACGGACGATCGCGTTGCACTCTATTAATAACCGCGGCGCGGACCGCGGCCAACCACGGAGGAATGCGGGAATCCCTGTAGCTATGGTTTCCATCTTTTGACGCCTTTACTTGCTTGTTTGCACTCGGGTACTTCTCAAGTGTGTGATTTATGTATGTTCTTGCCTCCAAATGCTTCATTTTATTCTTTGTCTATCATGCATTCCCTACGAAACCAAATATCATCAATTCAATCATTTAACCGACAATTTCCATAACAAAAACAACACAAAGCATGGGTATCTACAACATAAATGGTGACTATATCGCCTATTATCAAAACCCCACACTTAAATCATTGCTAGTCCTCGAGCAATTCACCACACTCAAAAGCCATCCCTTATATTTTTCTTCTAACGACTCACACCATGACCATTATACAAGAATCATGCCTAGTAGTGAACAACTCATGCCTCAACAATCAAGTTTTTTGCACCCTACATATCTATGCTTACTCAAACCACTCTATACAACAGCCAAAATGCACTGTTTCTTTGTGAATCACATGCCCTCACAACACACAAAAGAGTAGTTCCATATATATAATGATAATGACATAACTTGGAACTCAAAGAAGGAAAATTCACTCACTCTCCAGGGAATATTCTCATGCTACAAAGACGCACCATATGCTTGCCCCTAGTGTACTACTCGACTAATTGAACCTCATTCAGTCTAAGATCAATAGGACTTTATTGATTGTAATGTAGGCTAAGGGTTAGGTAGGATACATTTAGATGTAGTGACTAACTCCCCTAACCACTTTTAATACAATTACATAAGACCTCCTAACTCATTATTTTGTACGCCAACATTCCAACATATTTATACTTCCTTGTACTTTTAGGTGCACTTTAATTAGCTACCACTTAAAACATGAGTACTTTGATGCTTATTTAATATTTCTCGCAACTCTTTTCCGTTCAGTCTTTGTAACTTCTTTCCTCTCCCTTGTTTTGCAGCGAGGGTTTCTCTACCCCAACATGTCACAGATATAAGGTCGTGGGTGGAAAGAGTGATTCCTTTCACGGAGAAGTGTTGTACATGGTCGGCATTCCTCACTCGATACGGCCCGTCAGGTATTACATCGACTTCTAGTTTAGAAATTCTATTTTAAGTGTTTGTCGCTTGAATTACTTTACTTTGGCAGTTCAGAGCATCCCTCGAATGAGAAGAAGGCGGAATGTTGCAGCCCCTTCGGTGGCGAGAACTGATTCTTAGGACGCGTATGTGCCTCAGGAACCTTCGGACGAGGACGTTCCTGAGGTTTCTCAGCCTGAGGGTGAGTATACAACCCAGGAGCCCTCTAGCGAGGACGTTCCTGAGGCTGCTTGGCTTGAGGTCGTGCCGGTGGTCGAATCCACGAGCGAGACGACTCCTTCGCCTCCATCTCGTGGTTCCGAAGAGGAGGCTTCTGAAGGTGAAGAGCCACTAGAGTGGAAGAGGCGTCGGTTGCTTCTTGGCAACAGAATTGCCATAGAGCGTAGGAGGGCAGTTTACATCGTCTAGAGTCGAGGCCGGTCTTAATGGGCGATGCCATTCGCTCAGGGAGGCCGACCCCTCAGAGAGGGGTTGTACCTGCTATCACCCCCGCAAGTGTCGAAGGAGATGACACGCCGGCTGCTGTCGAGGTGGTTGCTGATGACAGAAGGACAGGTCCTGAGCGAGCCCCCGTAATTGAGGACGTACCGTAGGGGGATCACGCTTGAGTGGAGATGGCAACAGTTGGGCCTAACCGTCAAATCGTGATCCCGACCGATATAACCTATTGCTGGAGAGTGAGAAGTCTGCGGTGGACGTGACTTTACTTTACGCGACTACTGAGAGAGAAACTTTAAAGGACGTCAGCGATAGGGACTTATCCCGAAGAGTCGTCAGTGCAGCTTTGCATGTATGCTTTGGTCTTTTCGTTTCTCAGAATGAACCTTAGGTGTATGCTAATTTGTGTTGTGTTTTTTTTAGACCTTAATTTTGGAAGTGCAGAGGGGTCGGCGTTCATAGAAGAAGACCATCACCTTTAGGAAGGGGTGAAAAAGTATAAAGAGTGTCGATCCAAGCACCAGACGTTGGCGGACATATATGCCCAGGACCCGCAGTTTCAAGTTTTTCACGTGGGCCTAGATTAGTCGAAAGCTCAGTTGCGGGAGCATATGACTTAGTTGGAGCAAGTAGATGAAAATTTAATGACTACCCTGGCTTGGAATACGGAGTTGGAGAACCTTCTTCGGTTGAAGGAGGATGATGGAGGTTGGCCATGGGGCAATGGCGGAGGATGTTGAATTATGTGCCAAAGTAGATGCCCTAACTGCCGAGCTCAATGCCAGGGCAGCTGAGGTTGATGCTCTTAGGCGAGCAGCAGTGACCGAGTTGGCCGATGATGTGTCTATCGAGACACACGATATATGGGTGTACGCCAAAGCTAAGCTGGAAGTATTTGAAGATTTACATGCCGCTGGTCGGTCCACTAAGGCAGAGGTTAAGGACCAATGTCATTTGGTTCAGGTTGCCTGGGAAGCTTGTGGGTATAGCTCCGATTCTCTGGACCCGAGCAGGCTATACCTTAGAAGACGTGAACTACCTGGCTATTGGGTCCTGGATCTATGCGGTATTTTGGGTCGAAGACTACGGTGGACAAGGCGAAGAGCCAGTTGGCGACGACGAACGGGGCAGCGACGACTAGGATGTTTATTTATTTTACTGTTGTAATTTTGTAGTCATGTGAATAGGACCCTCTGTAAATGTATACTTTTCTTTTTGGAGGAAATGAAAGTTATCCTTTTGATATACGTATATTTTTTGCTTCTTTTGTTTTGTGCGCTTGTCATAGTAGTATGCGCAGTATCGATCGCTGTCAAGTTGATTTGTCGTAATCGAGCTATGTCGACTTATTACGACAATGGCCTTAGCCATTTGCTTGTTTTGAAATAGTCGTAACCATTTAGTGATCTCAACCGTGTCGAGTTGATTTATTGTAATCGAACTGAGTCGACTTACTACGATAATGGCCTTAGCCATTTGCTCATTTTGACATGGTCATAACCATTTAATGATCTCAACTATGTCGAGTTGATTTGTCATAATCGAACTGAGTCAACTTACCACGACAATGGGCTTAGCCATTTTCTCGTTTTGAGATGGTCGTAACCATTTAGTGATCTCGACTCTGTCGAGTTGATTTATCATAATCGAACTGAGTCGACCTACTACGACAATTGCCTTAGCCATTTGCTTATTTTGAGATAGTCGTAACCATTTAGTGATCTCAATTGTGTTGAGTTGATTTGTCGTAATCGAACCAAGTCAACTCACTACGACAATGGCCTTAGCCATTTGCTTGTTTTGAGATGGTCGTAACCATTTATGTGATCTTGACTATGTTGAGTTGATTTGTCGTAATCGAACTGAGTCGACTTACTATGACGATGGCCTTAGCCATTTGCTCGTTTTGAGATGGTCGTAACCATTTAGTGACCTCGACTGTGTCGAGTTGATTTGTCGTAATCGAACTGAGTCGACTTACTACGACAATGGTCTTAGCCATTTGCTCGTTTTGAGATGGTCATAACCATTTATACATTGAAGATGGTCGTAGCCTTTCATACATTGGAGATTGCCATAGCCTTTCATACATTGGAGATGTTCGTAGCCTTTCATACGTTGGAGATGGCCGTAGCCTTTAATACATTAGAGATGACCGTAGCCTTTCATACATTGGATATAGCCATAGCCTTTCATACATTGGAGATGGTTGTAGCCTTTCATACATTGGAGATGGTCGTAGCCTTTCATACATTGGAGATGGACGTAGCCTTTCATGCATTGGAGATGGCCGTTGGTCTAGTCCCTTTGGCATGCCTGTTATGCTGGCTTGCAGAGTAACCGGCATGTCAAACTTGCCTTGTGAGCATTTTCGAGCATCTCCTTTGTTGCCTTGTTAAAAACCTTTCTGAGAAAACCCAATTGGGATAAAACTCGGGTAAGGGAAAAAGAGTACGACTCGGGGGGTGCTCTTTAGAAATGGAAATACTTGAGGTGAGAGATATTCTATTTGTTTTGGAGTGTCTTCCCTTCCATTTTCTCCAGTTGAAATGACCATTTGTCTGTTGTCGCAGTAATCTTGTATGGTCCGTCCCAATTGGTACCCAGTTTTCCTTCGCTTGGGTCCCTAGATGCCAAGGTTTTGGCTTTGAGGATGTAGTCACCTACTTTGAATGGTTGGATTTTGGTCTTCTTGTTGTAGTATATTTCGATTTGGTGTTTCTGGGTTGCCATCCTGATGTGGGCCATTTCTCTCCTTTCCTCAGCTTCATCGAGGTCTTGGAGTTGGTTCGAGTCATTTTCCGCTATGCTTGTGTGTGAATACCTCAAGCTTGGTTCGCCTACTTCAACCGGTATGATAGCATTGGTCCCTTAAACCAAAGAGTATGGAGTTTCTCCCGTGGAAGATTTAGGGGTGGTCCTGTGCGCCCATAGTACTTCTGGTAGCAGTTCTGGCCATAGCCCTTTCGCGTCTTCAAGCTTCTTTTTCAGTATGTTCAGTATTGTCTTGTTAGATGACTCTGCTTGACCATTGGCGGCAGGATGGTAGGGTGTGGAGAGTATTCGTTTGATGTGCCATTTGTCGAAGAATTCGGTCATTTTCTGACCGATGAACTGTTGCCCGTTGTCTCAGGTGATTTCCTTGGGGATGCCGAAGCGGCATATGATGTTCTTCCATATGAAGGCGATGGCCTCCTATTTGCGTATTTGGGCATATGCACCTACTTCCACCCATTTGGAGAAATAGTCAGTTAAAACTAATAGAAACCGTACCTTTCCTCGTCCGGCGGGTAACGGGCCGACTATATCCATTCCCCACTTGATTAAGGGCCAAAAGGAGGTGACTGAGTTGAGGGGTTCTCTCGGTTGGTATATCATGGGGGCAAAATGTTGGCATCTTTCGCATCTGCGGACATACTCTGTGGCATCTTTCTTCATGGTAGGCCAGTAATAGTTGACTCATATTAGACAACGCATGAGTGTGCGGTTGCCATTATGGGCACCGCAATGGCCTTTATGTACTTCTTCTAGTACTGGAGTCATTTGATTAGGGCCTAGGCACTTGGACAGGGGCCCTCCAAAGGTCCTTTTGTAGAGCTCGTGGTTTATCATGTAATATCTGGAGGCTTGTACACAGAGCTTCCTTGCCTCTTAATTATCAGGCGGGAGAGTTCCTTCCTGCAAGTAAGATAAAAACTGGTTGCACTAGTCCCAGTACCTCCGCATAATCGATTGCCGAATGGAGGAGAGTGACGACACTTTCTTTGTCGAAGCTCGTGGTGGTTGCAGCTAGTTTTGCCAGGCCATCCACTTCGGCATTCTGTGCTCTGGGGCCTTCTCAAAGCGGCATTCATTGAGTTGGGCCATCAATCTATGGATCTCAGCCTATTACTTTTACAATCTTTGTTCCTTGATTTGGTAAGTCCCTGTGACCTGATTTACCATGAGCTGGGATTCGCAGTGGAGAACGAGTCGGCGGGCCCTATATTTGATGGCCATTTTTATACCTGCAATAATGGGTCATATTCTACATTGTTGTTAGTCATCTCGGGGCATCTTATGGACTGGCAAACGATTTCGCCAGTGGGGACTTTGAGGACGAGTCCCATCCCAATCCCGAGGCATTAGCGGCTCCATCCGTGTAGAAAGCCCATAGGTCGGTATTTAAGGTGGAGCGTAGAGCCTCCCTTTCTGCCTCTGGTAGTATTTTTGCGCTAAAGTTGGCCACGAAGTCGGTGAGGACTTGTGAGTTGATGGAGGTTCTTGGGATATACAAGATATCATGTTCGCTGAGCTT
The DNA here is from genome assembly GCA_032618575.1 of Nicotiana noctiflora. NCBI lineage: Eukaryota > Viridiplantae > Streptophyta > Magnoliopsida > Solanales > Solanaceae > Nicotiana > Nicotiana noctiflora. The sequence goes on from JASVEL010006497.1 coordinate 24,605, forward strand.
TATAGCCCATCTGGCAGGTCTGCCCGATAACTCGGGCTTATGTATATGCTTCTTAAGGGGAACGTGGTCACCACTTTAATAGGGTGGCACTGGAAATACGATTTGAGCTTTCTTGAAGTTGTGACCAGTGCCAGGGCTAATTTTTCGAGGAGTGGGTACCGTGTTTTGTCGTCCACTAGGGTTTTGCTAATGTAATAGATGGGGGATTGCGTACCTTTTATTTCATGAACCAATACTGCGCTGACGGTGACTTCTGATACGGCCAGATATATCAGTAGGGGCTCGCCCAGATCCACTTTGGCTAGCAGTGGTGGTGATGACATTCCACTGAAATTCGTTGTCCTTTCTTAGAACGTTGAAAAATTTGTGACTGTCAGAGGATTGTAAGATGAATCTGGAGAGTGCAGCTATCTGGCCAGTAAATGTTTGCACCTATTTTTTGTTGTTCAGCACTTCGGGTGTTGTGGCGATTGCCTTGATTTGGTCGAGGTTGACTTCGATGCCTCGTTGGGATACAAAGAACCCAAGAAACTTCCCTGATGCTACGCCGAAAGCACATTTCTCGGGATTAAGTTTTATCCCATACTTTTTGAGTATTTCGAAGGCCTATTTTAAGTGGTCGATGTGATCCTCCTTTTCTGTAGATTTCACTAGCATGTCGTCGATGTAGACTTCCATGATCTTGCCGAGTTGTTCTTTGAAAATCTTGATAAATAGTCTTTGACATGTGGCCCCTGCGTTTTTGAGCCCAAAGGGCATCACTTTGTAGCAGTGGGTTCCTTGGTGGGTGATGAAGGTTGTCTTCTCCTTATCTTCCTGTCTAATGGTGACGTCCAAATCGACTGCTAAAAAGCAATAGATACGGTCGCAGAAATATAATTTACCCAACTAAGAGTCGGGGTCGAATCCCACCAGAGAACAATGTGTAGGCGATTAGGTATATAAGAAAATTATTGCTAATTATGCAACGCCAAACACTAAGAATGGTGATTGAAAAAGTATTTAAACTTAAATGCGAAAATATAAACTAAACTAGAAAGCAAGTAAAATGATCAATGGCTACACGTATGATTGCTTTGGGAATTACACTGAAGTGGTCATGAAATTGCTAGTAATCATGCTTCTTTTCATACTCATAATTGATTTATTGAACTATTAGGATTGTTGATTATAAGGTTAATAATATTCATAAGAATCTTTCGAGTTCTTATGAATCTATCCAAGTTAAATCAATACCTATATGTATATGGTATTAATATTAACAAGAATGCATTTACCACTCTTATGCTTCAACCAAACAGGGCAACTAAGTATATGTCTATCTTAATTGCAAATTCTCCACCCGATGCTCGGGATTCAAATCTTGTTCTATTTGATTTTATATGCAACCAAGAATTCCTCTGTCAAGTTTAATTCAAGGTTCGTAAATAATATTTCACTGTCGGCCGAGCAGTAAAATAATTAAGATCAAAATCAAATAAACAACCCACAACAATAATTTCAATATATTCAATCTAAGATTCAAATAACAAGATCATCTAACAAATACATAAGCACAACAAGTTATTTAATCCACACTTTAAACATGAATATTCTCATAAACAAGATTCAAGTGTTGGAAATAAATACTACACACTTAAATATTTAATACAAAGCAAGGAAATGAAGAAATAAACGTAAATGGGTAAGGAATTCTTAACCAAAAGCTTCAATCTTCAAGACCCAAGTGTGTCTGCAAAACCCTAGCTTCCAAAAATGTTCTCTCTACTCGCAATTGCGATCAAAAGTTTGCAATTACCAAATTTGCCCAGATAAGCCTATGTTCGCAATTCCCAAAATAACTTCGCATTTGCGAAGTTGCCCTTAATTGCACAGTGTTCGCATTTGCGAACATATTCTCGCATTTGCGAATCTTCCCCATTTACTGCACAGTTCGCATTTGCGAACAATTCTTCGCAAATGCGAAAAATCCCAATTACTGCTAAGTTCGCAATTGTGAACAAGTCTTCGCAATTGCGAAGGTGTCCTCTTTAAGCCTGTTTTCGCATTTATCATAAAATGTTCGCATTTGCGAGGCATAAATACACTGCCCAGATTTTCTTCTCTTTTTGGCTTCTTTTGCCTTGTTTTCACTTGGTTTCTTCACCATTACTTCTAAATCACATTCAATCCTGTAGAATAGAAGTAAATATCGTTAAATACATGATTTTATCACTTCAAACATAGCAAATGTCGCTATTTAAAGGCAAGATAAGTTGGTATTTTACCAACTTATCATCTAAGAAACTCAGCAGTTCGTGTCCAGCGGTGGCGTCGATCAACTGGTCGATATGGGGAAGGGGAAGCAATCCTTAGGGCACGCTTTATTTAGGTTGGTGAAATCCACACACATTCTCCACTTCCTATTTTCCTTTTTGACCATGACAACAATGGCGACTAACTGAGGATATTTTGACTCCCTAATAGAGCCGTTGGCGAGTAGTTTGTCTACTTCCTTGCGGACTGCTTTATTGATTGCGGCGTTGAACTTTTTTCTTATTTGCCATACCGGCGGATACGGCGGGTCGACATTCAGCTTATGGGTGGTGATATCTGGCGAAATCCCCGGCATATCTGCATGGGAAAGGCAAATAGGTCTGCGTGGTTAGTTAAGAATTCACAGTACTTACTTGGATTGGCGAGGCCATGTCCGGTGTAGGCTTTCTTTGCGGGATTGTTGCTATCTAGTTGGATTGGACCGAGATGCTCGATTATTGCTTTACAAGCTTCCACGATATCAGGATCTTTGATGGTGTCTTCCATCGGGTTGGTTTTAGTCCCTGACACGGCTAATTGCTATGCCCCCGCACTTGATCCCCTTAGTTGTCTGGTGTGAGCGCATCCTTGTGTTATTCTATAGCACTCTTGTGCGGTGCGCGTCCCCCTTGATGCTGAATATTCCCTATGGGGTAGGTAATTTAACCACCTGGTACATGCTCGAAGGGACCGCTCGCATGGCATGTATCCATGGGTGCCCTATGCTGACGTTGTATGCCGTCTCCTGGTCCATTACGTGAAAAGTTGTTTCCAACATGACCCATACCGTGAGAACGGGCAAGGTCACCTCTCCGGACGTACGTTCCACTACATTGTTAAAACCGGTTAGTGTTATACAGTGGGGTATTACCCTATCCTCGAGTCCCATCTATTTAAGGACTCTCGGGTGTATGATACAGGCACCGCTTCCATCATCGATCATGACTCTCTTGACATCCGTATCAATTTGTAAAGTAATGACTAAAGCATCGTAATGAAGGAAACACAAGCCGTCGGCATCAGACTTGTCAAATGTGATACTTCCTTCGAAATCGTCATACCATTCGTGGGAGATGGTTCGCTTTAGCCTGTGAGTGTTAGCGAATTTGACATGGTTGACTTCCGAGTCGTTGCCTTCGCCAACGATCATATTTACCGTCCGCATCAAGGAAGGCGGCTTTGGTGGTCCGCAGGGTTGCTCTCGTCTGTATGCGAAGTTGGTCTTTCCTTTATCACTGAGTAGTTCTTTTAGGTATCCTTGATTTAGCATTCTGATGACCTTTTGGCGTAGGCCTATGCAATCTTTGGTCCTATGCCCCCGTTCCTGATGGAACTCGCACAAGACGTTCTATTTTCTTGTGGCGGGGTCTGACTTCATCTTCTCAGGCCATTGCACCTTGGTGCCAAGCTTCTCTAGTGTGTACACTATTTCCGAAGGAGACACACAAAAATTATGTGATGATAATAAGGGGGCGTATCTTTTTCATTTGGAGCAGGGCGATGTGCCCTTGTAATGCGTCCATATGCATGGGTGACGGATGAGAGGATCTCGTGAATGGATGATATCGTTCTCTGTTGGAATGTATAGAATGTTCCCTTGTGGCATCGGTCTTTCCTTGTTTCCAATTGTATAGCTGTTAACCGTTAGGTTGGCCCGTTGAGATTGTCTTCGTCCGCTAATACTTCAGCGTAGTAAGTGTTATGGATTTCCTCCCATGTTTTAGGGGGATACTTCATGAGGCGGTTTAGTAGCTTCTTAGTTGCTCTGGAACCATCTCTGATTAGTCCGTTCTGGAAGGCAGCGACTGTCATCCCTTTTGATACGTTTGACAGGCTCATTCTTACCCTACTGAATCTGGCGAGAAAGTCCATGAGCCCTTCACCTGTGGTTTTTCTGACGGCGAAGATGTCGTTGACCCTTGCCTCTGCCTTCGTTGCATCCGCATGGGCGGTGATGAACTTATCCTCCATTTTTTGAATGTTGATATTGCCTTGGCAGGCAGTTGGGAGTACCATGTCAAGGCCCCTCCGGTTAATGTCTCGCCGAACTTTTTCAGCAGCACTTATGGTACATGCTCTTTTGATAGGTCGTTACCTTTTACGGTGGTAACATAATAAATCAAATGATCCTCGGGATTAGGGGTCCCATCATATACCCTTAAGTACGAGGGCATCTTTAAAGTTTTCAGGATGAAGCAGGGGGCAACTTCTTCAGAGTATGGCTGCTCTACGAACCTCCCCATGTCGCGTTTTTGGTAACAACTTAGGGGCTCCAGGGATTTTGTCGACCCTCTCCTGGTGCTCCTTCATCTGGTCGTGGAGAGCCTTGTTTTCGCTTTCCATTTCTTCCATCTTCTTCAGGATGGCGGTCAACGTGTCATCATGGGTCTGTGTTTCGACAGGTTTATTGTTTACTCGCGTCTCATTGTTTGCCCGTGGCAGTGGTGATACTCGTCATTGGTATTACTTTCATGTTATCTGGTGGTGGTTTTTCGACTAAGCCACTCAGGGTACTTGTTAGCCACTTTTCCAATAGTTTCCTGACCACCGAGGGTGCCTCTTTGACAGCGGATGTGGAAGCTCCTTTGTCATGCAAGGTCGTTGGATATTCGGGCGGGGGGGGGGGGGGGGGGGGGTTCTCTGCTTCTGGTGCGGTGTCGGGGGTTGTGTTGGTGACAGCGTCGTCGCCGACCTTATTGAGAGAGCCTAGAAGATTGGTTGTGACCCCATTATTCTTTGGATCTGGCGTTATTATTGGCCATTTTTGGCTTTCACGTGATATAGAGGAGATGGTTGGCTGATCTTTAGGTGGATACTATGATTTTGATTCTCAAAATCTCCACAGACGGTGCCAAATTATCCGGCTCAAAAGTTATTTATTACTTTATAAGCTAAAAATAATCAAAAGATGTGAAAGAGGTAAATCATAATCAAATATAATGAACCTATATATGAGATCAATGTAGTTATAACATAAAGGTACTTGCAAGATTGGAGAACTTTTAAGAATAATCGCTTATCATAGTTGAGAGAGAAAAAATAAAGAGAGAATGAGAGAAATTATATTATTAGATAATAACACATGGTCCTTTACAGCAGGGAAGCCCTCCCTTTATATAGAGGTGAGGCATCCGTTCTAAAACTATAATCCGTTGGGGGGTACTTGATGCCCCTTTAAAGGAGACGTCCGAATACGAACGACATCGTTCGTGTTCTGACGCCCAAACCGCATCCTCGTTGTAGGGGACGTATGAGAGAGGTCGTGCTCTTATCACTTGGGAGCGTGGGGAGAGCAGCGTTCGGCCCCGTATGGTCAAGCCATATTTGGCCCTATACAGTAATATTTCTTTATTCCCATAAGAGAGTGAAATAAATAATCTCAGAATAATTAATCATGCGATAACTTATTTCCCAAAATAAGATTTAAGATATTACGTATGCAGACCTTATCCCTCTCGACAAATACTTTCGAGTATAAATTAGTGTTGGCCAAGATTTTAAAATGTAATTTTAATTGTATTTTTCTTAAAAATATTTTTTTTAAAGTGCTTTTAGGAGGAGCTTTTTTTTGTTACTCAAAAACTATTTTTATTCAAAATCACTTTTTTCTTTTAAAAGCTTGACCAAATATTTTAACTTTTTGAATAATTATTTTAGTAAACCAAGAAAACACTTTTGGCCAAATTAAGACTATTACTCCGTCGCTCTTTTTCTTAAAGATGCTAAAATAAAAACAAGAGACCGATAAATAAAATACAATGATGGATATAGTTTACTTTATTTAAGTTGTAAATGGATATAGGAGATCATTTTCTTCCATTATTTTATGGGATGATATTTTGATAAGATAGAGTTTAAGATTTTTTTTAAAATTAACAAGCTAAATATGTGTAAGGTACCTAAATTTTCTCTTATTACCAACTATTCAGTGAGTTGCGCTAATTTACCCATATTTTCTAGTTCTATTTTTCTCTCCTCATAAAAATGTGAAATTTTACATCAAGTGTGTGTGTCTCAATATGATAATTGTTTTGGGAGCTGGGATTGACCAAAAAATGGTCTAAGTATAATATTTAACTTTTAGTATAAAACTCCGAATCAATAATGCAAAAAGCAACAACAAAAAAAGAAAGGGTAGACTAAAAAGTGTTATAGCTAAAGCTACTGAATATGTTACAATCATGTTGAATAAATAACCTAAAACCAAAATAAATATTTGGGTAAAATGAAAGCCACCAAAAAACAATAACTATAAGCTCATCACTGATGGAGTTGCAACAGGAAATCCTGGAAGGGGAGGACTGGGAGGAGTCTTCAGAAATGCAAGTGGAAATTGGGTACTCGGCTGTACGGGTTCCATCCAATACACTACTAATATAAATACAGAATTGCTAGCCATTCTGAAAGGGCTGCAATTTGCAGAAGAAAGACAATTAACTCCTTTGGAAATAAACAATGACTCAACAAAGGTAATTAGAATGTTAATCATTGGAAACCTCCCTTTTGACTCACTTATTCATGAATGCAGGTCAATCATCCAAAGACTAGGTAACATGGCGGTGAAGCACAGCTACAGGGAGACCAACAGAGTTGCTGATACGCTGGCAAAAGAGGACACTAACAGGAATGTTTTTGAAGATATTTTTGTAACAACAGTTCCGACGGTGTTTGTCAAGCATGTATTTTGTACAGACATGGAAGGAACTGTGTTTGAAAGATAGATTATAGAATGTAATATTACTAACGATAGCCTGGTAGTAGGGGATTTGATATATCCACCCACAAACATTCCATTTGTAAACCCTAACGGGTAGTTTGTTAAATTATAAAATGCATCCAGTTTTAACCACAAAAAAAGATAATGCAAAACTCAACATTACTAATACAAAAAGAATTATGTGTATAAATTATGCATAATAATAAAACTAATAGTTATATGAGTCCACCAAACTATAGAGTACCTGGTCCTATATGAGATAGTACGTAGAATGCAGTAGCTGCTGAATGTAAAGAATTCCATAGATTTTCTACGTGGAAAAATCCTACACAAGGGGATCAAAGAACCACGATCTACACTTGTAGGCTTTAAACTCAACTAACTTGTAATCTACCTATTACAAGCCACTTTGCAAATACCCTGTTGAAAAGACTTCAAACTAACTTGTGATGCACCACCACAAACCACTCTATAAATCGCCTTGTTACAGAGGATTTAACTTATGACTATTCCTATTCATAATATAAATTTCTAAAATTTATGAATTTGGTTTGTTACTAATACAACTCTTCTAAGAAAGCAAACTAGGAATTTTAATGTAGAATAATAAATAAGATTACAACTCAACTGTGGACATACATAAAACTTGGTTAGAAACTGATCCTTAGTGGAGTTGTCTTCTTGTTCTTGACGCACTAGTGACCTCAATGCAGGATGAATGCTTTTTCTTCTTTTGCCAAACATCACTGAATGCACAAGAGAAGTGTATATTGCACAAGGTTGTTTTATCACAAAAGTTATCACAATAGATAGTGATGTCAACTCTTGATGTACCTCTTCCCACTGAGAAGTGACTGTTGCACTGTCTGCACAGGCGCTTCTGAGCAGTTGCATTCCAGCTGGATAGTGGACTTTCTGTCAGGACACACCAACCGACTTGGTCTTGATTGTGTTCCTCATATGTAACATTTTCCAGATGGTTACTTTCTTCTTCTATGTTCCAGCTGTGCACTTGACTTGTACTTTTGTCAGAGAATCCCAAGGGAGCAGGTCCCTATTGTGTTCTCTTTATATTGATCGTGTGCAGCCACTGACTTATTCTAATGTCGAATACATTGTAGACATCTAAGGGACCAACGCATCGGGTCCCTGTTATGTTCATTCTATGGTCGTTCATCCATTTGCTGATTTTCAGACTTCGAACAGTTCACATGGGATGTGTATCTCGTGGGACAATATTCTCTATCTGGTTCTTAGCAACAAGTTTGTTAGATCATCAAACATAAGAAGCATAAGGCTAAGTCATTGAAAACCCCATCAATTTCCCCCTTTTTGATGATGACAAACTTAGGCATGAAAAGTATTTGTTTAGATCAACATTAACAATTAACCAAATGAGAAATGAGCAGAAGCTCCCCCTTAATCTTAGATCTCCCTCCTGTGATTCACTTACCCCTCAACCCTCTTCTTCTTCTTTCATAATTTTCCATTTTGGCATCATTAAAAAGATCAACTAGTATGTCGAAGAGCACAAGCAGGTAATAAGCATAAATAAGTCTAACACAACTAGCTCATGCCACATATGTACCCACAATATAATAAAAAAAAGAAGCGTAGGAACACAATATTGTACAGGCAACGAAGGGAAAGTTGTTTCATTAATATTTGCATTGGACTTAGTAAATTAGGAGCAGTAATGGTTAAGTTCAACATGCCACCACAAAAAAACACACACAAAATAAAAAAGCAAAACAGCAACCACAGGATGTTGGAGCAAAAACAATTTGGCACTAAGAGGATCCTAGGAAACACTAGCAGGAAGGAGGCTTGGGGGAAGAGCAACAATGGTTTTGAGAACCAGGTCTAGTCTAGCATTTGCAGCCAATTGTTCTTCAGGTAATTGAGCTTGAAGTCTCTCATTTTCCTTTCTCAGTCGGGTAACCTCCTTATATACAGAATCAGGCCCCTTAGCTACTTGGCTAAGCTGAGTTTCCAATATGGTATTTCGAGCCCTCAACTTTCTCAATTCCTCATAGGCTACATTTTGATCGTTTATCAGCTGAGATATGGTCAAGATACTCCCACCAACTCTTTCTATACATTCACATTCTTCTAGAGTGGTCTAAGAGAAGGATTGCTTGCGTGTGTCCACTCCGGGATTCTCTAAGGGGGCCTTATAGAATCTGAACACCCGAGTTAGGGGAAAGACATAAGGTAACCCGTGATTTCCACCTTTAAAATTTGCCACCTTCTACATATGATCAATCATGATGGCAGGCAAACTGATTGGTAAAAACTCATCAAGTGCTTCCATTAGGACCATGCCCGATCTTATAGCAATAGAGCGCCTCACAGAGCGGGATAAGAGCACCTTATTGACCAGTTCAAAGAGAAGTTGGTACTTAGGAAGCAACACCTTCTTATGCACATGTTCCCCTTGTTGAATATCTTGTTCTTTCATAATGGCTCTCCCAAAGTTTACTCCACAGACACCCTTAAATGAGTTTATACCTTCACACAGAATTTTGAGAACCTTTCTCAATGTTGAAACGTCGAGTATAATGTCTACTCCATTTACGAGAGCATATATGTGGTCCCCCTCAATAGTGAAAAGAGATGCATAAAAATCTTGTACAACATTTTCATACACCAAAAGCATTCTCTCTTCAAACAAGTGTTCCCATTGTTGAAACTCCACAATTTCCAGAATTTGTCGCATCCCTATTATCTTCAGAATTTCTAGATCAAATGTAAATCCCCACAATACTTTCTGAGTTCTTAGTCTCTGCTGCCAAACACCACCATCATTGATCATGGACCTTATTGGACCAGGTTCCTTTACAGTTTCCCTTTTTTGTTTGCTACACCCTTCGACAAACTTTCCTTTCCAGCTTGCTATCCCTACAGTATTGTCTCTAGACACGGTTAGCTCAGTCTGACTCTATTTAGACTTGTTGTTATACTTCACAGATGATCCTTTCTGTTTCTCAACAGTTCAGCAAATGCTTATCCATAGACTGTTGAGTTGTCATAGATTGTTGTACTGAGGAACCAGGTTCTCTGGAAGCATCTTTTTTCTACTTGGTTTATTGACCCACTCTTGATTAAATCCTTTGGATTCATTTTCCTGTTTTTTCTTGGCTTGACACTCCTCTTACTTTTCTAAAACGAGGACTCGGAGTTGTCTTGCTGTAATGACCTGATAGTGAGTGCATTTGAGGAAGAGCCTAAGATCTTGAAGTGAATAGGGGTACATGCGTAAGTTTTCATGGAAGAGAAACGGGTTCATGAGAAGGCTTTTCCGGGAATAGCTCATGAGTCTAGGACTTCAGGAGTTCTACCGTTCTTGCATTTTCTAAAAGTAAGCTATTCCCTATGATACTCAGACGAGAGATAAACTCCTTCATCTGTTAGACTTTCAGCAGCTATAGCCATAATGTTGTAAACTACCTCCTTTTCAGGTGACTCCTTGCAGTGCTAGATGTTGTAGACCGAAATGATTGTTCGACTGCCATTAGATAAGCACTTTGCAGACAAGTAGCTAGAGAGAGCGAGAGATGAAGGGAGGATCCTAGATATACAACAAAGAAGAAGGTTCATGACTTGTTGTGAGAGGGAGGAGAAGTTTTATTAAAAAAGGGGATAATGATGAGTGAAGAAAGAAACATGTTCTGAATAGTCCTAAAAATGGCGGTAGGTTTGTGGGGAAGTGTTACCATACAGATGAGGTGAAAGGATTTGATGGATAAGACATGACACACAGACATTGAAAAGTTATATGATGTGGAAAATGGATTACAAGACAATTATTTTTTTTATGTTTAGAGAGGGCATGCAAAATTAAGCACATTACTACTAACCTGAGATACAAGAATCTGATGCCAGAGCAATCTTTTGAACAGGGTTTTAACAACTCCCCTCTTGCATCTTATAATTGTACCTTTAGCTTCTTTGATCTCCATGCGTGTTATTGATGTGAGTCGAGCTTGGTCTGAAAACACTTTAGCTATCTTTACATGAAGGTGTCTTACGCAACCGACAGATGGAGAATCAGGTTCTTCATTGGATTCCTGTGACCTAGTATTCACCTAGATTTGTCGAAAGTATTCTGCTTGAGGCTTTGATGTAGCTATCTGGAGTTTGGTATTTTATTTTGCAAGGCTTTCCACAAATTAGTCCCTTCTTCACATTAACTCTTAGAAGAAGGATCTCACCCTTCAATGTGTTTGCAATTTCTCACTAGTTGAGGATGAGGCCATGAATTATCACATGTGTATTTTAGTTTACCAATTTGAGATAGAAGTTGGTTGAAGCAAAAAATATGAAGGTTAATTTGATTTCCCCATACTTTGTGTTATCTGCTTGTGTAGTGCCATGAGCTACATCTTTACATCTTCCTCACTTTGTCATTATCCTGATCTGATGTCTTAGACATTTCACAGTGACCGGACTGGTTTATCATATTAATCCTCACGGTTTATTTCTTGATAAGGGAGAGTGACTTGTGGAATATTCCATGAGCATCTCCTGCCATTCAGTGCTTCCTTTGTTGGAGGCCGATTGACTCTTATTTTGTGGGTTATTCCTTAGAAGGATTCATTCACTTTTCTATTTGCATTGTGCTTCCCAAGATGATCCTTCCTATTGTTAGGAGCAAGACATTTTCTTCCAATTGGCGGTTCCTGGCAATTTTTGATTTAGGACGGACCTGGTTCGACATATATTCTTAAGTAGAGAACAATGTTCATTTCTTTTATTCCATAGGCGATGAGCACTGTCCATGCATCATTTTCTAGTTCCATCTTCTCCTATCCAAGTGCCAAAGGAACCTTTCTGCCTTTTCATTCACTGAGAATGGACCCTTTACCGTCTTCTAAAGGATACATTCTCTTCATGCATGGCTTTTAGTGATAAGCATTTCATGATGTTTTCAGCTGGGTGCTTTAGGCATTCGATGTCCATAGTCCATCGCAGTCTGCTTTCTCTTACTGCTCCTTACACATGCACAACAAGGGTTAGATTTAGAAATCTAAACTAGTTTGGGTCCCTTGTTACTATAAAAAGGATGGATGAGGGATTTCCTAGTCCATGCAGGTAGCATCCATTTTTTGCGAGTGGTACCTGGTCCTTTGCTAGTAATCACTCTATCAGTAAATGCTTTGTTCTTCTGAGCAGACTGAACCGTGGCCTGACAATTTTTTTTAAAATGCCCATTGTTTTTGCAGAGGGTACATAGCCAGTTATCAGGTATAGTGACATACTTGCTATACGGGTTGTAGGGAGTTTTCTCCCTTTGGAACCCGATGCCCTGCTTGTTTCCACTATTGTTGAGATATATGGCAGTAACAACATCTGAGGACCAGGTCCACTTCAAGGATTTCTCAATTACTTCTTACTTTCTCCAACTCAGCTTGGAGTTGCTGATTCCTTTCGAGTTCGCTACAAAGACTAGTTTTTGCAATAGTTAACTCCTTTTCCAGCAAGATGTGCGACCCGTTTGCTACTTAATTCCCTTTTTCCAAGACTTACATTTATGTTCTCTATTGAGTCCTTAATGATTTCCTCCAGATCAGTGCATATCACTAGAAGGCCATCCCTTTCCTCTTCAGTAGAGGCAATGTTTTCTTCTAAAGAGTGTTTCTTATTTCTAAGACATTCTATTATTTCTTTTAGATCAACAGCTACTACCATCAGATCATCTCTCTTATTCTTCGCACTAGTTATTTTTTCATTCGGGGTTTCCTTCTCTAGTTCAAGATTAGCTATGGTCTCATTTAAGTCTACTACACAAACCACTAGATCATCTCTAGATTGTTCGCCCTCTCCTGATTCTATAGTTAGGATCCCCTTATCATTTTCAAGACTAAAATAAGCGTCAATTAAGGCATTTTATAAAGATCTTAGTTTCTTAGAAAAAAGGATTTTAGATTTCAATAAACATCTCTGAAGTTTACCTCATCTTCTTCATCATCATCATTTGACTAAGCCATCAACACGAACAATGAATCCTACTTTATTGCTTCAGTTTCCACTGCCATTATGGAACTGATTTTTGCATCTGATTCCCTTTCGGATTCACTTTAGGAGTCTCCCCAAGCAGCAAGAGCATGCTTAATGATATTGTTTGCAGAACGTTTTTGATTGAATTTTTTCTCTGGAACCAGGTTCCTTTTTTCTGCATTGTCAGGATTTTGCTTGTACTGCTCCCGTTTCGTAAGTGGATACTCTTTGATGAAATGCCCTGACTTTCCACATCCATGACAATGATCGTTGTTCTTTGTTTTACTTGAACTACCCCACTTTAGTATGCCACTATTTCCTCGAACCATTTTTTGAAATATCTTAGTATGATAGGCTATGTAACTATCTTCATCACTTGAATCACTCCTTTCGGCTTTAAGAACTATGTTGTTTTCCTTCTTAGGCTCTCCTATTTCACTGTCTTTCTTTATTTTCATCTCGTATGTCTTCAGATTACCATTCAACTCATCCATGGTCAGAGTCTGTAGATTTTAAGCTTCCGTGATGGCATTTACCTTACTTTCCTAAGACCTAGGTGGAACACTGCGAATTTTCCTTACAAGCCTGTTTCTGGGAATGACATCTCCAAGTGAGTGAAGCTCATTTATGATAGAAGTGAATTTGGTGTGCATATCTTGTATGGACTCATCATCCTTCATCCTGAAGAGCTCGTATTCAGTGGTGAGCATGTCGATCTTGGATTTTTTAACTTGAGTGGTTACTTCGTGTGAAGTTTGTAAGGCTTCTCATATTTATTTAGCAGTATCACAAGCTAATACTATGTTGTACTCATCAGGTCCTATGCCACACATCAATATTTTCTTGGCACGATAGTACTTCTCTACAACTTTTCTGTCAATGTCGTTGTACTCTCTTCTCCCTTTAGGCATCAATGGTCCTGTGTCTTCAAGTTTTTACATGGGAACTTGTGGACCCCACAAATGATGTCCCACAACTCTGAATCTTCTGCCATAATAAAATCATGCATCCTGGTCTTCCACTAGCCGTAGTAATAGCCATTGAATCTCGGAGGTCTATAGGTTGATTGTCCTTCTTCAAAGCTTGGTGGAGCTGCCATTGAGAATTCTTCATAGGTGTTAGCCTGATAGGAGAAACCTGCTCTACTACCAATTGATATCTTATACAAGTCCACTAGACTATAGAGTACATGGTCCTCTATAAGATATTACGTAGAATGCAGTAACTGCTGAATGTAAAGAAGGCCAGAGATTTTCTACGTGGAAAATCCGACACAATGGCATAAAAAACTACGACCTACACCTGTAGTCTTTAAACTCAACTAACTTGTAATCTACCTATTAAAAGTCACTTTGTAAACACCCTATTGCAAAGACTTAAACCTAACTTGTGATGCACCACCACAAGCTACTCTATAACTCTCCTAGCTACAAAGGATTTAACTTATGACTATTCCTAGTCAACCCATAAACTTCTAAAGTTTACGAATTTGGTTTGTTACTAAGACAGCACTTCTAAGAAAGCAAACTAGGAATTACAATGTAGAACAACAAACAAGATTACAACTCAAATATGGACATACATAAAAATTGGTTAGAAACTAATCCTTAGTGGAGTTGTCTTCTTATTCTTGATACATCAGTGACTTCAATGCATGATAAATGCTTTTTCTTCTTTTGCCAAACATCACTGAATGCACAAGAGAAGTGTATATTGCACCAGGTTGTTTTATTACAAAAGATATCACAATAGATAGTGATGTCAGCTCTTTGTGTACCTCTTCCCAGTGAGAAGTGACTGATGCACTGGCTGCACAGCCGCTTCTGAGCAGTTGTGTTCCAGGTAGATAGTGAACTTTGTACTTATGTGAGGACATACCAACAGACCTTGTCCTGATTGTGTTCTCATCTGTAACATTCGCTAGATTGGCCACTTTCTTCTGCTATGTTCCAGCTGTGCACTTGACCTGTACTTTTGTCAGAGAATCCTAAGGGAGCAGGTCCCTGTTGTGTTTCTCTTTATATTGATTGCGTACAGCCACTGACTTGTTATGTTGTTGAAGTCTTCGAAGACATCTAAGGGACCAACGCATCAAGTCCCTATTATATTCCTCCCTATAGTCGTTCATCCATTTGCTGATTTTCAGACTTTGAACAGTGCACATGAGATGTGTATCCTATGGGACAAGATTCTCTATCTGGTTCTTAATAGCAAGTTTGTTAGATTATCAAAACATAAGAAGCATATGGCTAAGTCATTGAAAACCCATAAAAAATATATCACTTGGTTTCTTGTGTGAAACTAAATATTAGTGGCAATAAATTGCACGTGAAAACCTATATGTTAGGTGTTTGCCATAATTTTCTTATTTGGTTTCCTATTTGTTGAAGTAAAAGGGCAATATAATTACCTTGATTGGGTTTTCCTTCTTGCAGAAGGAAATTACAAATCTCTCATATTTGGCTAGTCCTTTTTCTTGTAGGAAAAGGTTTAGAGTTCTATAAATTGAAGATCCATCCTTCTCATTCAGTAGCATCTACAATGTATTTGTAGGATGTTTGAGAGTCGTGTTTAGGGGTAGAACTTTACAGTACAAGTGTTAGAGTGTCACTTGTCACTACTAGAAATTGAAGCTATGGTAACCCTTCGAAAACCGTTGCTATAGATCTGCTAACCGTCCCTGTAAGGCTATTGGGACAGAAGTTGACCCGTTCCGCGATTCAGTGTTACAATAGGCCTTCTGGAACGGTTATTTGCAACGGTTCCTAAACCGTCTCCATAGATGGGGATATTGTAACGGTTTTGGATTGGCGCCATGGTTAATCTACTGGAACGGTTTATTTTATATTGGGACGGTTATAATCCGTCCTGGTAAATTAATAGAGCTGATTTTTGCAGGCTGTTGCAACGGTTGTCATGATATATTGCAACGGTTTTGCACCGTCTCCATAGATAGGGGTATTGTAACGGTTTTGGATTGCCGCCATGGATTAGCTACAGGAACGGTTATTTTATATTGGGACGGTTATAAACCGTCCTGGTAAATTAATACAGTTGATTTTTTTGAAGGCTGTTGCTATGGTTTTCATGATATATTGCAACGGTTTTCATGATATGTTGGAATAATTATCGGTACTCTATTGCAACGGTTTTCATGAGATATTGGAACAATTATCAATTCTCTATTGCAACGGATATTATAACATATTGGAACGGTTAGCTACTGTTCTTGTTATTTGCTAGATCTATATTGGAATGATTATATTCTCTATTCTATGAAGCAACATTAAAAATAGTTTCCTATTCAATGAAAGTGTTTATACCATATCCAACTAGCATTATCCGTGTACAAAGACAAAATATGGATACAATGTTTGGTCAAACAATTCAAAAGTCAAAATAGATGAATTTGCATACAAAAAGTTCTAAAGTAAAATATCCTTAAACATGATAATAAAGCCCAACAACAATCCACAACAGGACTCAAGTAAGGTCAAGGTCTTCGTCACTGCTTTCATCCGCATTCACTGCACCTACAAAAAGATAATGAGAAATAATTAAATAACACTTTTGGGATAATTGAATCACAAAGTAATTGAATGACCAATTTGATGATAACTCAAAAAATTTCATTCTCTCTAAATTCTTAAATTTTTCGGCTGAGTTTCCTTTGTAAATATGACTATTCCAAAATTTCCAACCTGCTCCAAACATCATTTGCAAATATGTACACAACCAAACCAAGCCAGAAATACAAGTGCAAATGGCAAACAAACACACTTCGACCAATAGTCACCAAGATCAAATAGTATGCAGCACATCAAACAGTGCAATTTCAATAACACTAATTTCTTGTTAACTGAACAATACTAGTATGCAGCACATCAAACAATGCACATCGTAGCAAGGAATCTGCCATTGAGGTATCTTTAGATGATCCGAGTTACTGTAGAGTTGCTTCATTTGTTAATGTAAACAATTTGGCAAGAAATTCACTAGATCTAGAAGTATTGTCTTCTGATCGAACAAGAATGTCACCACAAATGTTCATGACCAAGAAATTCCTGCCGAAAGAATCAAATCCAATCTTGATAGAGAATAATATCAAATGAAAGAATTGCCAGTTAGTATGAAAACTACCTGAAATGAATCTCAGCCCAGGCACAACGATAATTATATATCTTAGCATAATGTTCAATTTTACACAGCTATGCGTACGAAAATCTATAGACAACAGACATGGAAAATCGATTATGTGAATGGATATTGCTAACAAAAGTAAAAACAATTATTAAATCATTAGGATTTTTTCAAGCAAGTGGAATAATTATAAGGGATATTGAGAGTTATACCTCTTTTTATGGTAACATTATTTGAAAGAAATTTAAGGACTGAAACTCAAATCTATATCAAAAATCAAATAGATTTTCACTCATACTCAATAGTCAATACCCCACTTTCTTTGGACAGATGGAGTAATCAAATTCTATTTTTGCAATTATTTAGCTCAATTTATAACATGTATACAAGGTTTAAGCCGAAGTTATTAGATTCATATGAACCAGTAATGTTTTCATTGGCTCCGCTGCTGTACTTAGTTAATCATGATTGATATGTGACTTTCTACCTATGATATGCAAATTTAAAACTGTAGAAACATTTCTTGTTGATAAAATAAAAACGTTATTTCCCAGCCAATCAATAGGGACAAGCCTTCTCAAATTCCTGTTGCTCTTTACGACACATCATCAAGTTACTGTAGCGTTCTTGCTCTATTCATTAAAATCGAATAAGTTAAAAAAGTAAGCAATATTAATACCTCGAATGAGTTGGCCTTCTTTGTTGCTATCAGTAGATGAACGACGAATTGGTTGCAAAGTTGCTCGCTGTGCAGAAGATGCTTCTCCGGGAGAATTATCACCCAATGCCGCTAAAATAATATTAGCATCAATATCAATTCCTGAACGCTGAAGTCGTGCAAGGACATCTGCAACAACTTCTTGACGGATAGTTGCCTTTTGTTCCTCAATTTTCTCCTCCATCCTTTGCCTCTTTGTGAGGTTGTTCTCTCGATATTTTATACTCTCTTTTTATTATAGCGGATTGCTCATTTCTGTCGTGGACGTAGGTCAAGTTGACCGAACCACATTATATGTGTGTGTCTATTTTGTTATATTTCTCTTTGTTGCATGATTTATCGTCGTTCAAGGTTTGTTTTACTAGCGTCCGCATCACACCTATTTTTTGGTCCTAACAAATTGGTATCAGAGCAAGGTTCATGTTTCTACACATAATTAGGGTTAAGATGTCTTCATCATCTTCAATAAAGTACGGAGTATAGAAATTTGACAGAGGTTATAGTTTTAGTTATGGAAGAATAGGATGAAAATGTCCCTGGTGTTACAAGGATTATGGAAAGCAATTGATGAGTTTTTTCCTGAAAACATGAAAGAGACAAAGAAGGAAGACCTGAAGGAGAGGGCTTTGAGTGTGATCTTCATGAGCGTTACAGATAGAGTTCTTCAAGAAATTACTGAAGAAACTTCTGCAGCAACGGCATGGGAGAAGCTGGAGATCTGTATTATAAGAAATCGCTGACAAACCACCTCTACCTGAAAAAGAGATTATACAATCTCCGTATGAATGAAGGTACACCTGTTAAAACTCACCTTGATGAGTTTAATTTAATTATAATGGTCCTGAAGAATGTGGATATCAAAATTGAGAGTAGGATCAGACCTTGATTGTGTTATGTTCTTTACCACAGTCGTATGGTTTTTATCGATACACTGCTATATGGGAAAGATAGCATTTCACCAAGAAGAATGCACTAAAATCTAAAAAGTTGAAAGAGCTTTCCAGACAACATAATTGAGGGCGAGGGTCTTGTGATTAGAGGAAGAAAACAACAAAAGGACTTTAACAGGAAAAAGTCAACCGCAAGATCAAAGTCTAGAGCAAGGAAACAAAATTGTTATGAGTGCGGGGAGCAAGGTCACTACAAGAGAAATTGTCCTAAGCTGAAGGAGAAAAGAGGGAAGCAGAAAATAGATAATTCGGCAAATATTGTTGACACTTGCAATAATTATGATGATAGTGATTATGTAGGGGAAGTTTGTGCTGTGAATTCTACTCATGGGCAAATTTTTTGGGTTCTTGATTCTGGTGCTACTTTCTACATGTGTCCACATAAGAATTGATTTGCACCTTACAAACGAATGAGTGAGGCTCTCTATATAGGAGATGATAATCCATTACTAGTAGAGGGGGTTGGTATCATCACATTGAGAATGTTTGACGGAAATATCAGAAACATTGAGTGTTGGAATGTTCCTCGGATAAAGAGAAATTTGATTTCTCTTTCGACTTTGGATGATCAAACGCATAAATTTCACTCCGAGAATGGAATACTTAAAGTGTGTAAAGGCTCTATGGTGCTCATTGTCACACCTCTTTTTTACCGCACCCACGTGGGTGCAAAGAGTTTTTCCAATTAAAGGACAATCGAGGCGGGAATTATTTAATTATTTCAGAGTCGCCACTTGGGAGATTTATGGTGTCCCAAGTCACCGGTTAAATCCCGAATCGAGGAAAAGAATGACTCTATTTAACAGTCCGCGAACCAGAAATCCGGATAAGGAATTCTATTAACCCGGAGAAGGTATTAGGCATTCCCGAATTCCGTGGTTCTAGCACGGTCGCTCAACTGTTGTGTTTGGCTTATCTATCTGCTTTTTACAGTTATGTACTTAGTGCAAATTAATATCCCTTACCGCTTTTATTATTGATTATGATTTACGAAAGAGAAAGTTGCTTAAAAATATGCTTCCGAATCACATCACATGAAATGCACCCGGATCCTCGACATATTCTTATTCAACATTTCGGGGTTTGGATTTGGGTCGCATGAAATGCACCCCCGTATTTAAGAAGGTAGAACTAAAATATGCGCCCGGAGCGATTACTTATTTACACTCTGTTGAGAAGGACGTGATATTCGCTAAGAAACGACACATCTCGAAATCTAAGTATTTTATATGTACATTTATGAAGGCCTTGCGATTAGTGTAACTATTGGGCGAGGCGCACCTTTAATTCAAATCTAAAGCGAACTACATCCCACTGTATTTTTACTTAGGAGTTGATTCCAAATTATTTAAAAATTGCTACGAACCACACCACATGAAATGCGCCTGTGGTTCCTGACATGCTTTATTTGCTCTTGCCCGAAATTGGGGTCGGGTCACATGAAATGCACCCCGACTCCTTTAATCTAATTCAGTTGAGTAATAACTCCCTAGCTAATCTTGCTTTTAACATAAGATCTAACATTAACAGATTTGGAGATTACACACATGAGTAGAGAAGATTGAACAGAGATACAACAGACTAATTCAGGTTTACGTGCATATCTAATGATAGTGTATCTTTGGTCTAGCTACATTTTCCATAACAAAACTAGCAATACAAACTTAATTAAAGAATAACAGAACGTAACCAAATATAAGAACTCTGGACGACTACATGATTCAACAGACTTTAAGCATAAGCTTCAGGCTTCATTCTTTTCGAACCAAGGAATTACAATAACAGAGATGTGTACCTGGAATGCGGAAGAACAAAGAAGAGTGAGCAATGGCAACGCAGCGACAGTAACAGGAGCAACAACAATAGACCAGTAGCAACCACAGTAAACCAACAGCAACACAATAGACTCAGCAGCAACAACAATAATAGACCAGCAGCATACAATAATCAATACAGCCACTACAACAACCAACACAGACCAGCAGCGACCAATAGACACAAACCAGCAGCAACCAATAGACACAACAGCAACAACAATAGGCCCAGACCAACAACAATAGACCAGACCAATCAGCAAGCAACACCAACAGCCCAAAACAATCCCAAAACAATGCTGCCAGTGACCAAATACAGCACTGCCAGTGGCTCGAGACTTTCAAACTCAGCAAACAACACACAATCAACCTCAGCACACCAACGACAATCGACTCCAGCAAATCAATGACAAACAACTTCAATAACCAATGACAAACGACCCTAAAAGCTTTGCTAGAGATCTCTGTGAGCTTCAACTATGAACCTAATGAATAAAGATCCAGTGGCAGAACCAAGAAGAACCCAAACTCTCCAGTCTATCACTATGTTTCCAGAATACTTTTCCAACAAACACTATCACTGTGTATGTCTCCTATTCAAATGGATATCAGAACAATCCCTCAGAGTCTGTGTGTGTAGGAATGTCTATCTCTTTTTTTGAATCCCCTGCTGTGTGTATCTCTATCTCAGGTTTTTTCTTTTCAGCTATTACTGTTTTTGCTCTCTCCAGGTACCCTCCAGTGTTCTCCCCAAATCTTTCTATATTTATAGCCAAATCCCTTCTACCTTGGATGGCCAGCAAATTAAACTAAGGCCCTGCCCATCCTATTGCTCCTTCTGTTTCAGCACTAAGAATTGCCTAAGTGTGGGCTTTAGTAAATTAAATATGAAATGCAGAACCTGGTGGAGTGCCCTGCTGTAATAGCAGGCTCCACTAGGCCATCTTATGGGTGAGGGATTAAACAAATGGACTTATTCAACCCTAATACTACATTCCAGAATCCAACAGCCAACAAACCCAATGGTGACTTGCAACCATGCTAACATTATCTAGTATAGTAAAATCTAATCAATTACAACACACCACAGTGATAACAAATTTAGCCGATAAAACAGTGAATTAAAAATCTCGGCAACAATTGAAACTAAGTATTCGACGACGCTAATCGAAGCGAATATGCATTTGAACACATACACAATCAAACAAATGACACAGATGGATAATTGACCAAAAAAAAAGGTCTCAAAGAGATGAAAGAGCAAAAGCAAAAAAATAAAAAGAGAAGATAAAAGATATAATTTATATCATTGATCACACTATCATATGAATAAGGAAAGGAAAAATACCATGTAAGGAGAACATTGCATTCGAGTGAACTTCGGACCCACCTTGGATTCAATTTGGCTCGGACCTTTGTTCTTTGAGGCCAATGGACCTTAATTGAGATGTTTTCAATGGTGAAAACATCCCAATTAAGGTCTATTAGACCTCAATTAGGCAAGAAATGAATTTAGGGTTCATAGTCTCGGATTTGGGGCTTTTATGATTCTAGCAAGATTCGAACCAGACCAATGTTAGGGGGAGTGTGGGGGAGGTGTGAGGAGGCTGTGGTGTGAATTTGGTGAAGTTTGGCGTGGTTTGGGTTTTGACTCGAATCTTTGAATGAAGATTCGAGACGTTTGATGGTGATTCGAGGTTAGCGGAGGCCGGATTCGTAATGGGGGAGGTGATGGGAGCATTTGGTGTTAAAATGGGGGTGATTGGCCTACCGGAACCGCCGTGAGGCGATTTCCGGCAGGCGGCGCAATGGTGGCGGACGGCGGAGCTAAGAGCCATCTCTGAAGGTTAGAGATGGTCGAGGGTAGGGGTCTGGAAGGGGGGCGGGGTGCGTTTATGAGATTATATACGAATTAAGAGGTTCAATCCTGATCGTTGGATCAAATTTGATCAACGACCAGGATCTCTTCTCATAACCAAACGGTGTCGTTTGGTTAAATTAACGGCCTGGGTGTATTTGTGATTTATCAATTAATCTGGGCCGTTGGATAATAAAATCCAACGGTCCAGATCAAACGTTACATTAAGCTGATCTGGGGTGGATATTGGGCTGGACGGATGAGGGGTTTGGGCCAGTCTTTTGGACTAAAACATGGCCCAAGTCTGCTCTTTATGATGTATTATATGTATATATATATATATATATATATATATATATATATACATATATACTAACCTATAACACAACTATTTTTTACTACAATTATCCCACATAATTACATATCACTTGAAAAATGTAAATCACATAAGAAATGCAAAACCTAATGTATATTTTTTGTATTTTATTAATTTAAACAAATAAACATGCACACAAAAAATGTAAATTTAAGATAAAATAACACAAAAATCACAAAAATCATGCCCAACAGGAAACTATTTTTATTTTGAATTTTCTGGGAGTACTTCTCAGGTAAGGCAAAAATCACGTGCTCACAGCTGCCCCTCTTTGCGCGGAAACATGAAGAGTTTTCGTGCAAAGATAAGTGAGCGGATACGAGCGATTTTTGCCCGTTTGAGCACTTCGTATGAAGCATTTTTTTGGGAAAAGTTTGACCGAACCTTTGCTTCAGAAGGTCTCCTACATATCCCTGGCTAAAAGGGAATCAGGTCAATGTAGTTCGGGAAGTTCTGGTAGCTGGGACTACCATGACTGTTGCGATCTCGCTGTTACTGCTGTTACTGCTATTACCGCTGTTGCCACTGCTTAGCTGACCTCCTTGTTACACCGTACTAAACAACAAAATAAGAAGCTAGACTACGTTACAACATTGCGAAATCTTATCTATCTCTTCATCTTGACTTTCCATGTTCCTTGCTATTCTGTCGGACTTGATGTTCCTTCCTTGTGATCTTCGAACTATTCTCCTTCGAAGTTCGAATCTATCTTTCCGATCCTTGTTGCCTTCCTTCCGATTATGAACTTGGATTCATGTTCACCATCCTTATCAAATCTTGGAAACTGAGACGGCGTTCTGCTTTTCTGGCGGGCTTCTGACTTTAACAACATCTTTTGAAAATAAACGCCATTCCTCTCTTCAGGCGGGCTCCTGACTTCAATCATCAACTTTTGAAAATAAATCGCCATTCCTCTCTTCGGGCGGGCTCCCGACTTCAACAACATCTTTTGAAAATAAACGCCATTCCTCTCTTCAGGCGGGCTCCTGACTTCAACAACATCTTTTGAAAATAAATTGACATTCCTCTCTTCAGGCGGGCTCCTGAATTCCCTGACTTGTGATCTTCGAGCTATTCTCCTTCGAAGTCTGAATCTATCTTTTCTGATCCTTGTCGCCTTCCTTCTGATTCATGCTGGGGATTTCCGTTACACTATGTCACTTTCGATTGTTCACCATCCTTATCAAATCTTGGAAACTGAGACGGCGTTCTGCTTTTCTGGCGGGCTTCTGACTTTAACAACATCTTTTGAAAATAAACGCCATTCCTCTCTTCAGGCGGGCTCCTGACTTCAATCATCAACTTTTGAAAATAAATCGCCATTCCTCTCTTCGGGCGGGCTCCCGACTTCAACAACATCTTTTGAAAATAAACGCCATTCCTCTCTTCAGGCGGGCTCCTGACTTCAACAACATCTTTTGAAAATAAATCGCCATTCCTCTCTTCAGGCGGGCTCCTGACTTCAACAACATCTTTTGAAAAATAAATCGCCATTCCTCTCTTCAGGCGGGCTCCTGACTTCAATCATCAACGCTGAAAGTTAAACGCCATTCCTCTCTTCTTGTACCATTTTATTCTTGCTGCATCGACTCTTGAGCCATCATTTCTCCTAAATCACCTTGTTTCGGAACTGCTTTCCTCCTGGGTCGTGTTGCTTTCCCTCCTGACTGCTGGGGATATCTTTAGAACTGTTTACTTGCCTGCTGAGGATAATGATGCTGGGAAAATTTTCCTTCATCCCCTCATTTCCTTTGGCTCATGCGCTTGAATTTGTGCTGGGATCTCTTGTTGTAACCCTCTGCTTTATGTCGGGTTACTGGTTTCAAGATCTGCAATGTAAAAGACTGAAGACTTGCCTGAGACGTCCTGTTCGAAGGTGGACAAACCTGATACGTCATCTTGAATTGCCTTCCTCGTTTCTCCGAGAAAATTTTCAACAACGGCAGAAAATTTTCTGCCCCAGTATTGGTGTTCTTCCTTGTGGCATGACTTTCTGCTATCAATAGCACTTTCTTTCCCTGTTTCAAATCAAAGAACATTTTGTTAGTTCAAAACATTGTGAGCGGTTGTGCCGCTCCTGTGGTGGTTTTTTTCCTCTTCTCCTTTCCCTCGCTCGGGGTTCCCAAAACTTGTTGGGGAATGATTTCATTTGTTGGAGATGATATTCCTACTGGGGATGGGTTTTTCCCTTTTATCCCTTCCCTGTTCTGTATTTCTCAACTTGCTGGGGGTTATTTTGTTGAAGGTGGGATCTCCTTTCTTCCTTTACCACTCTGTGTTGTCCTACCACCTCGGAACTTGCTGAAGATAACACTGCCGGTGGATTTTCATTTCCTCAAAATTGGTGTTTCACTCTTCTTGAAGGCTGTTGAGGATGACACTGGTTCGAAGATCATTTCCCTTAAGACTTTCCTTCTTCCCCAGTGGGTATTGACTTCCAGAAAATTTTCAAACTGAAAAGAAAATTTTCTGCCCCAGTTTAATAATCTTCCTTGCACCCTACTTCTCCGTCGTCAATGGCATTTCCTTGCTTTGCATAATAATTGGAAAGTTGGTGGCAAGTTTTGAAGTCCTTTCTCACTTATTCTGACTAGACAGACTTTGATGGGGAATTTTTGATAAAAATGAGAAAGATAAAAAGAAACAAAATAGAAGACAAAGGAAAAAAGAAAATGACTCTCTAGCAAGAAATATCTATAAAAACTTATCAAACGCGAATACCAACTCTACTGGTCATGACATGCACATATGGCCTATCCTCCGTCGTTAATTGCCTTTCACGATTTCTGTCTCGTGATTTCCATCTGATTATCACCTTTATTCGACTTGTAGTGCCCGAAGGGTTTTCACTTTCAAGCCTCTCTCATTTTGATTTTCTCTCAGCTTTCGTCGTCTTATGGTGCCTGTGAAGGTTTTCACCGGTAAGACTCTCTCATTTGTATCACTTTTAGTTGGGGATTGGGGTGTCACTGCCAAGACTCTCTCGTATTTCCTTTCTGCTGAGAATCAGCGTCTTTTCTGCTGAGAATCAGCGTGTTATATTATGATAGGACTCTATCCCTCGCCTGACGCGGCATCTTTTGAAGACTGATCGGAAGGTCTTTCTTTGGACCGTAATGTGGGATTTGGATAGGGCTAGAAAGAAAGGGTATTGAAGGCTCAAAACAAAATCAATTTTGGGTTCAAAATTTACAACCTTCGGACCTAAATTTATTTACAATGAACACAATTTTTCTTTGCCCCGGTTTTATACTTGGGGATTTTTATTTCTTTATTTACACTATGACCGAGCTGTGAAGCGCCTACGTATCCTCTTTAAGGAATCAGGTCAAACGTAGTTCCCGATTCTTCTTTTTCAAATTTCTTTTTTTTCGTCATTTTTTCCTTTCTTTTTGTTGTTTTCTTTTTCTTTATTTTTCTCTATCCCTTTCTTCTTTTGCCTTTCAAACTTGTGTTTCTAGTCTTTGCAACTAATTCCGAATGAGGGATATGAAAGAAGTTAAATTCAGGCTCAAAGGGTTGACGATGGATAAAGTGTTTGGATAACAGAACAAAATGCCTTTGTCATTCCAATCTTCAAAACATGCCAAGCGTAAACGGCACAATTAATATTCATCATATCTTTAAAGCACTATTGGGCAACACTCTCATTATGAACGACCCCATGTCAATTTTGGCCAGCTTGCCTTTGACTGTTTCCCTTTTTACGTGCCCCGGTTTCAGGTGACTCAAGATCCAGATAGTCTCAAGTTGTTTTTGTTTCCTTTAGATGCCCCGATCATCTTCCAATTGCTTAATGATTAACTTTTAGAATTAAGCCATGATTAGGTGTGCGCATGTCGTGTCACTAGATTCGGCGTTTGAGCACAAGACAAATCTAAAGGGTAAAAGAACTAAACAAATAAAATGACCGGAAGTAACAAAAGGCCGAAAGCTTCATTAAACTAATGACGAAATGGTTCAATGACAAAACAAGCAAAACAAACTAGAGTACGGCCCTGAAACAAAACTGGGCAAGACCAAAGCAAACTGCTAGGACAAAAGGGTTTGACCACAAGAAAACCCTGAAAATAACTCGGACAACAAAAAATGACGACAAAACGAGCCACCAAAGCTCCGTCTAGCTGACCAAAAGATGGAGTATCTTCCCAATTACCAAGCACAACATTTTAGCCACTAAGCTCTGCATCAATATTGCCCAGGCTGCCATCTGCTTCAACATTTTTAGCTTCCAGTCAATACACCCCCCAGAGGATTTGTGTGTCCCATGTCATCATCATTGACCACAATCAACCACCCTTTTTGAATCATTCTTTCTATTTCCTTTTTCAAGGTACGGCAACTCTCAATATCGTGCCCTCTGACATTGGAATGGTATGCACATCGTGCAGTAGGATCGAAGCTTCTTGCACGTGGATCGGGAGTGTATCCGGGGAGCGGCGTAATCAGGCCGACATGTTTTAACTTTTCAAACAGGCTTGCATAGGACTCTCCGATAGGGGTAAGAGCTTTTTCTCGCTTCAGCAACCTCTCCTCCCTAAACGCCTTATTTGGCCTGAAACCTGACCCGGGGGGTTTCCGGTATGTTCGTGGGGGTTGGTAAGCCTTTTGTGGGGCTGGGTACCTGGAAGGTGAAGTACGATTTTGGTTGTCCCGGGGAGAGTAGTGGTGTTGGGGACGGGAGTTAGCGTTGTGAAAACATAGTTGGGGGATGAGTAATTGAGCTACTCGAATGGCTGGAGAAGTTGTGATAGGTGGGTATATATGGAGAGTGCGGGAGATCATCTGGCATCGGGTTCATTGTACGGGTAAGGACAGAGTCCAGGAAGCTAGGTGGTGGCGGAGGTGGTGCTTTTCCATCCATCCACGCCCGATACATATCAGCCACGTGTTGTCTCAATATCTTGACTTCCTCTACTAACCCGTGGTTCCGTTCAACCAGCTGTTGTCGGGTACCTGTACCAACCCACTCAGTCTTGAGATTATCTGCCATTGTCCTCTGACTTTGTCTTACGGGGAAGAGTTATTTAGAACCACAACCAACCACCTTTCTGTAAATGGACACAACAAAACAAAGCCAGCATGTCAGCATTAAGGTATCCCGCTTATTGATCATTCTTTTTTTTTTTTTTTTTTTTTTTTTTTTTTTTTTTTTTTTTTTTTTTTTTTTTTTTTTTTTTTTTTTTTTTTTAAATGGTCGAATCCTATGTGGATTGCCTACGTATCATGACCCCGCATGAATCGACCGAGCGTAGTTCTTGCAAATTAATGCAAGAAATAAAGAGATGTTTATTCGATTTTTTTTTTGATTTTTTTTCGTTTTCTTTGAAAGAAAATTATAGAAGCTGATTCCAACTACAAACTCGTGTAGGAGATTTCTACAAGAATGAGAATATTTTTGGTGTCAATTATGACTATTTCTACAAAATTGGCCACATAATGGCTTATTTGACAAAATGACTATTTTTGCAAAATTTATTTAAGAAAGATAAACTTGAAAAAAAAAATTTTTTTTATCCTGTTTATCTCTGTGGCTCATGGGGCATCGTTCGGCATCACCATAAACCAACACAAGACTATTTTTCGTAAATTGGCCATGTAATGGCTTATCTAAACAAAGTGGCTCTTTTTTTGCAAAATTTTATCAAGAAGATATAAATTCAAAATTTAATCCTGGGGCCTATGGGGCATCGTTTAGCACCAACACAGGCCAACACAAGACTGAGAAAGTAAAAATGCAAAAATGTGGCTATTTCAGTAAAATTTCGGCCATGTAATGGCTTGTTTGATAAAGTGGTTATTTTTGTAAAGTTGAGTGATGACTCAAAACTTGATTTTTGCGGATACAGCCTTTCGACATTTCCGCGAGGGAATATTTCAAGGTTGTGTCCAAAATTATTTAAAAAAAATTCAAAGTGGCTATTCTTGCAAAAACAACCTTCCGGCGTCTTTTTTAGGGACGTTCGGCTTATTTTAAGCAAGAATAGCATTACCCGACTTATTTATAACAAAAATAAAAATTTTGACATTTTTGGTTATTTTTGCAAAAAGGGTGTGAACCCGGACTTGATTTTGCGGCTATGGCCTTGCAATATTTCCACAAGGAATATTTCAAGGTCGTGCCCGCAAATTATTAAAAATGATTCAAAGTGGCTATTTTTGCAAAAAAACAGCCTTCCGGTGTCCTTTCGGAACATTCGGCTATTTTCAAAAACAGCGTCACTTCGATTTTTTGACAAAATTAAACACACACATTTTTTTTTGATTTTTTAAAGGGGTGGTTGGACCCGATGAGGGTTGCCTACGTATCCCACCTAATGGGGAGAATCAAACCAGCGTAGTTCGGTCAAACAAACTACATCTGTAAAGGAAACAAACTATTTATTATTTTTTCACACATTTTTTTTTAAGTTTAAAACAAAATTTTTTCTTTTTTTTTTTTAGTAAAAAAAAACAAACTATTTTGAAATCACATATTTTTTATTTTACAACAAACATTTTTTTTTCCTTTTTAAGTAAAAAAAAACAAACTATTTTGAAACTATTTTTTTTTATTTTCCTCAATATAAAAAAAAACGGTTAGCCTGCAAGTCTGAAGCAAATATATGCATAAAACAAATAGGATGCAGCAGGATGGTCTTTTCATTTCAGGTCACCTGTCCTAGACGGACCCAACCCCTGTGTTGAGTCCCCTAAGTCAAATGGAACATGATGCAAATAAACGTTCCTACTAGGGATCCGGCATGAAGCTTTGTTATTCTAGGTTTAAAAACCCGGGTTTATTGTTCTAGACCTGGCTTACCCGAACGGACAACTCGAGCCGAGGAGGAGGCAGCAACCCGGGAATACAGAAGCTTCACCGGTTTTGCAACTTATCCAAACCTCGTTCTAAAATGGGAATTAGACACTATACATAAAAGAAGTCACACGAAGTGCACCCTTCTTCATGATTTAGAAGACTCAGAGAGGAGATTGGTTTCGGCACAATTTATATGTACAGTTCAAAAAAATATCAAAGCGATAAAAATATCATTTTGCACATTAATACAAACATATAATAAAATCAGGATAATAAATAAGCCAAATACAACAATTATTCCAAGCTCGAATTCTTAAACCCTGAACCAGTGGTTCTGGGTTTATCATCCCCAACAGAGTCGCCAGAGCTGTCACACCTCCTTTTTACGCACCGACCCGTGTGGGCGCGTAGGAGTTTTTCCAATTAAAGGACAATCGAAGATGGGATTTATTTAATTATTTCAGAGTCGCCACTTGGGAGATTTATGGTGTCCCAAGTCACCGGTTAAATCCCGAATCGAGGAAAAGAATGACTCTATTTAACAGTCCGCGAACCAGAAATCCGGATAAGGAATTCTATTAACCCGGGAGAAGGTATTAGGCATTCCCGAATTCCGTGGTTCTAGCACGGTCGCTCAACTGTCGTGTTTGGCTTATCTATCTGCTTTTTACAGTTATGTACTTAGTGCAAATTAATATCCCTTACCGCTTTTATTATTGATTATGATTTACGAAAGAGAAAGTTGCTTAAAAATATGCTTCCGAATCACATCACATGAAATGCACCCGGATCCTCGACATATTCTTATTCAACATTTCGGGGTTTGGATTTGGGTCGCATGAAATGCACCCCCGTATTTAAGAAGGTAGAACTAAAATATGCGCCCGGAGCGATTACTTATTTACACTGTTGAGAATGACGTGATATTCGCTAAGAAACGACACATCTCGAAATCTAAGTATTTTATATGTACATTTATGAAGGCCTTGCGATTAGTGTAACTATTGGGCGAGGCGCACCTTTAATTCAAATCTAAAGCGAACTACATCCCACTGTATTTTTACTTAGGAGTTGATTCCAAATTATTTAAAACTTGCTACGCACCACACCACATGAAATGCGCCTGTGGTTCCTGACATGCTTTATTTGCTCTTGCCCGAAATTGGGGTCGGGTCACATGAAATGCACCCCGACTCCTTTAATCTAATTCAGTTGAGTAATAACTCCCTAGCTAATCTTGCTTTTAACATAAGATCTAACATTAACAGATTTGGAGATTACACACATGAGTAGAGAAGATTGAACAGAGATACAACAGACTAATTCAGGTTTACGTGCATATCTAATGATAGTGTATCTTTGGTCTAGCTACATTTTCCATAACAAAACTAGCAATACAAACTTAATTAAAGAATAACAGAACGTAACCAAATATAAGAACTCTGGACGACTACATGATTCAACAGACTTTAAGCATAAGCTTCAGGCTTCATTCTTTTCGAACCAAGGAATTACAATAACAGAGATGTGTACCTGGAATGCGGAAGAACAAAGAAGAGTGAGCAATGGCAACGCAGCGACAGTAACAGGAGCAACAACAATAGACCAGTAGCAACCACAGTAAACCAACAGCAACACAATAGACTCAGCAGCAACAACAATAATAGACCAGCAGCATACAATAATCAATACAGCCACTACAACAACCAACACAGACCAGCAGCGACCAATAGACACAAACCAGCAGCAACCAATAGACACAACAGCAACAACAATAGGCCCAGACCAACAACAATAGACCAGACCAATCAGCAAGCAACACCAACAGCCCAAAACAATCCCAAAACAATGCTGCCAGTGACCAAATACAGCACTGCCAGTGGCTCGAGACTTTCAAACTCAGCAAACAACACACAATCAACCTCAGCACACCAACGACAATCGACTCCAGCAAATCAATGACAAACAACTTCAATAACCAATGACAAACGACCCTAAAAGCTTTGCTAGAGATCTCTGTGAGCTTCAACTATGAACCTAATGAAACAGTGACTAAAGATCCAGTGGCAGAACCAAGAAGAACCCAAACTCTCCAGTCTATCACTATGTTTCCAGAATACTTTTCCAACAAACATTATCACTGTGTATGTCTCCTATTCAAATGGATATCAGAACAATCCCTCAGAGTCTGTGTGTGTAGGAATGTCTATCTCTTTTTTTGAATCCCCTGCTGTGTGTATCTCTATCTCAGGTTTTTTCTTTTCAGCTATTACTGTTTTTGCTCTCTCCAGGTACCCTCCAGTGTTCTCCCCAAATCTTTCTATATTTATAGCCAAATCCCTTCTACCTTGGATGGCCAGCAAATTAAACTAAGGCCCTGCCCATCCTATTGCTCCTTCTGTTTCAGCACTAAGAATTGTCTAAGTGTGGGCTTTAGTAAATTAAATATGAAATGAAGAACCTGGTGGAGTGCCCTGCTGTAATAGCAGGCTCCACTAGGCCATCTTATGGGTGAGGGATTAAACAAATGGACTTATTCAACCCTAATACTACATTCCAGAATCCAACATCCAACAACCCAATGGTGACTTGCAACCATGCTAACATTATCTAGTATAGTAAAATCTAATCAATTACAACACACCACAGTGATAACAAATTTAGCCGATAAAACAGTGAATTAAAAATCTCGGCAACAATTGAAACTAAGTATTCGACGACGCTAATCGAAGCGAATATGCATTTGAACACATACACAATCAAACAAATGACACAGACGGATAATTGACCAAAAAAAAGGTCTCAAAGAGATGAAAGAGCAAAAGCAGAAAAATAAAAAGAGAAGATAAAAGATATAATTTATATCATTGATCACACTATCATATGAATAAGGAAAGGAAAAATACCATGTAAGGAGAACATTGCATTCGAGTGAACTTCGGACCCACCTTGGATTCAATTTGGCTCGGACCTTTGTTCTTTGAGGCCAATGGACCTTAATTGAGATGTTTTCAATGGTGAAAACATCCCAATTAAGGTCTATTAGACCTCAATTAGGCAAGAAATGAATTTAGGGTTCATAGTCTCGGATTTGGGGCTTTTATGATTCTAGCAAGATTCGAACCAGACCAATGTTAGGGGGAGTGTGGGGGAGGTGTGAGGAGGCTGTGGTGTGAATTTGGTGAAGTTTGGCGTGGTTTGGGTTTTGACTCGAATCTTTGAATGAAGATTCGAGACGTTTGATGGTGATTCGAGGCTAGCGGAGGCCGGATTCGTAATGGGGGAGGTGATGGGAGCATTTGGTGTTAAAATGGGGGTGATTGGCCTACCGGAACCGCCGTGAGGCGATTTCCGGCAGGCGGCGCAACGGCGGTGGACGGCGGAGAGAGGTCCGGTCTCTAAGGACCTTTGGGAGATGAAGGGAGAGGGGGGGTCTGGCTTGGGGGGGGGGGGGGTGCGTTTGTGAGGTTATATACGAATTAAGAGGTTCAATCCTGATCGTTGGATCAAATTTGATCAACGACCAGGATCTCTTCTCATAACCAAACGGTGTCGTTTGGTTAAATTAACGGCCTGGGTGTATCTGTGATTTATCAATTAATCTGGGCCGTTGGATAATAAAATCCAACGGTCCAGATCAAACGTTACATTAAGCTGATCTGGGGTGAATATTGGGCTGGACGGATGAGGGGTTTGGGCCAATCTTTTGGACTAAAACATGGCCCAAGTCTGCTCTTTATGATGTATTATATGTATATGTGTGTGTATATATATATATATATATATATATACATATATACTAACCTATAACACAACTATTTTTTACTACAATTATCCCACATAATTACATATCACTTGAAAAATGTAAATCACATAAGAAATGCAAAACCTAATGTATATTTTTTGTATTTTATTAATTTAAACAAATAAACATGCACACAAAAAATGTAAATTTAAGATAAAATAACAAAAATCACAAAAATCATGCCCAACACGAAACTAGTTTTATTTTGAATTTTCTGGGAGTACTTCTCAGGTAAGGCAAAAATCACGTGCTCACACTCATGAAGGGTAAACTACATTCTAATTTGTATCACCTTCAGGCTAGTGTAGTTGAAGGGGAAGCTGTTGTAGCTTCTGGAAAAAATGATCTGAATTAATCTCAGTTGTGGCACTTGCGACTTGGCCATATGAGTGATAATGGATTGTCTTTGTTGAGTAAGCAGAATTTGCTGAATGGGTACAAAAATTAAGTTTTGAATTTTTGTGAGCATTCTGTGTTTGGTAAACAGACAAGGGTAAAGTTCATCAAGAAGGCCAAGCACAAGACCAGAGACAAGCTAGATTATATACACTCTGACTTGTGGGGTCCAAATAGAGTTCCCTCCAAGAGTGGTGCCAGGTATTTTATGACTTTGATTGATGATTACTCAAGGATGTCGTGGGTGTATTTTCTGAAAATAAAAGATGAGGCATTTTCGATATTTGTTAAATGAAAGACGATGGTTGAGAGGCAGACAAAAAGAAAAGTTAAGCGTCTTCGAACTGGCAATGGGTTGGAATTTTGCAATTCTGAGTTCGACAATTTCTGCAGCACGGAAGGCATAATGAGACACCACACTTGTGTCGGAACACATAAAAAAATGGTGTTGCAAAACATATCAATACAACACTTTATGATAGGGCACGAAGCATGCTTTCACACTCATGTGTTAGCAAAGATTTTTGGGTTGAAACAATCAATACAACTTGTTATTTGGTCAATAGATCTCCACCCACAACTATGTTTGAAAACTTCTTTTGAGGTATGGTCTGGTTCGCATGCTGATTATTCAAATTTAAGGAAATTTGGTTGTCCTGCTTATGCTCATGTGGGGGATGGAAAACTTGAGTCGAGGGCAAAGAAGTGCATATTTCTAGGGTATGCAACTGGAGTGAAAGGTTATAGGTTATGGTGCACAGATCAAAAGGCCCCAGGGCAAATTATCAGTAGGGATGTAACGTTCAATGTATCTGCCTCACTGGACAGTCAAAGGGAGAAGGCAATAGCAGAAACAGATCGTGGAATCTCCACTAGCTCATCCAGTAGTTCTAAAGTAGAGGAAGTGGAGAAGGTGAAAAATATTAATGAAGACGATAATGTTGATGCACCTGCGCAACAACCCTATAGCATGGCAACAAGCAGCGAGACGAGAGTGATCAGCCAACCGCAAAGGTTTGCAAATGTAGTTGATGGGAATCTTCTTGGATATACGAATCCTATGGGATTTGCTTTGGCAGTTGCGGAGACCGTTGATACGTTTGAGTGTTATAGCTATCCAGAAGCTATTCCGAGTATAGAACCAAATCGACGGATTTGTGTTATGGCTGAAGAGATTAAGTCTGTTAACAAGTTTAGGCATTGCCTAGACTTGGTTGATGCGTGCGGCAATCAATAGAGCCCTCGAGGGCTGAGGGCAAGGTAGAGAGATGTTGTTCCTGTTGATGAGGAAAATTCAAGCCAAGGGGAAGATTTGTTATTTGTGGCTTGAATTATTTCCTTGTATTTTTAGGAAACCCGTAGTCCCTATAGGTTTAGGAAAACTCATTGTCCTAATAGATTTGGGAAAGAAAAACCTATAGTCTTTGTCAAATTGGGAAACCTTTCTCATATATGTTTGGGACCTTTTGGGATCTATATATAGGGGTTGTAGTTGGGGATTCTATAGATTGTATTGTACTTTTCTTCTCATTCATAGTGGAAAACTCTCTCTTCTTTTGCCCCGAGGATTAAGCTACATCGAATCTCGTTAAATCTTTGTGTTGATTTTTATTCTCTATTTGCTTTGTGTGAGATTGTGTGCTAGTTAACCCACGATATTCCGCAATACTATATATTGTATTATTTTGTGTTGGTTAGAACTTAAAAGATGAACGAAATTGAGGTTAAAATAGAACAGTCTAGCCAGTTTTCATACTGGCCATTCAAAAATAGCTAGTGTTTGCCAAATCATTAAAAATTTACCGGAGACTAGAGCACCGGTGCTTCAAACTCCAGTATATAATGCTGGATCGGTATATTATACTAGAACTCTAGTATATTAGACTGGAGTTCCAGTATAACTCCAGTATATTATGTTGGAGTATTTTTCTGGATTTTGAACAGTATTTTCGTTCAAATTTATCTTTACATGAAAAGTGACTAAATTTCGATTACTTTTGAAACTGTGCCTATTTTTGAATGACCACTTGTAAATATAGCTATTTTTTAATTTCTCCTGAAATTGAGATGTCTCTAGTTGTAAAGCACTTCCTCAGTCCACAATAAATGACTTTTCGGCATTTGGCACACCCCTTAAAAAAATACTAACTTTTTGAGAAAAAAATATATTTTGACTAATTTATCCTTAATTAAAATTTGCATACTGTTAATGTGCCATATTGGAATATGTAAATAAGGACAAATTTTAGATAAATAAAGTTAATTCCTAATGATTTTGTAATATGATACTTATTTTGTACCAAATTAAAAGGCAGGGAAATCATTTATTAAGGACAGGAGGGAGTAACATAAGCTCATAACACATTGTTTACTTTCTTATTCTACTAGGTGCAACAATATAAAACTACACTGGACATAACTTTATTGGCAATTTTAATAGGCAATGCTTAAAGAGAAAACACATAACTCTGGACATTTAAAAATGAATTGGAGATACAAAAAATGAGTTTGACAGACAATGGTACAAGTACTGCAGCACAAGGTAAGGTATAATACTCAGAGAATACATAGATTTGTCTGCAAAAAAAGAGCTACAAACAACTAGGATTAAATTGAATTCCCTATAAGAAATGAATGTCTTCAACTGGGAACTCCATTTACATGGAAATAATATTTTTATCTATACAATGAATTCAAACCAATATATGAATGCAAATTCTACTATAACTAATGTAAACTGTAAAGCATTATTAAGGTATAACAATCGTGAATCTCCCCGTGGCCTTTACTTCATAGTTTCCGGCTGCAAGCAGAAAGATGCTGTCGAGGGGAAAGAACAGCGCTATTATAAGGTTATACTACAGATTTTCACTTGTTTGTTCGCAACAGAGGAACCTGCAGGTTTTAGCTAGGCATCGGTTTGTTCTCCAAAAAAGATCTCAATAGAATGAAAGCTTGACGAGGGCGATGAAGTGGCACCTCGTGCCCTGCTCCTGTTACAGTTACAAGGGTCAACCCTTTGTATACTTGGCTCCATCCTCCAACCTATTCATAGAACAAAGACAGACAAACGAAAGCGTGAATTTTGAATATAGGAGAGGAAATGATGCAAGGATGCCAAAAAGAAAACAGCTTGCATGTCCATTGAATGATTCTATCTTAATTATGACTAACCTTTTTATTGTCATACCAAGGGTACCAGTTGGTTATAGTTGGAAGCTTCAAAGCATCTATAGAATATCGAGTTGCGGTGACAGGAACAACTGAATCAGTATCCCCACTGCAAAGAAAGTCAAATGTTTAGGAAAATCAGGTTCTGACTCAGATAAGCTGAAAAGATAGACGTTATCAAAATTTTGTTTGTGTTTCTGTGACGACTTTGTCTATCGGAAACGGTCTCTCTACCTTCATATATTAGGGGTAAGGCTGCATACACACTACCCTCCCCAGACCCCAGTTATGGAATTACACCGAGTTTGTTGTTGTGGTGGTTGCTTCTGTGACGAGTCATTTATACATAAACCATGATGATTCATAGCCAAAAGTGCCTTTTTTTTGCCAAAAACATTTGGCCAATAATCGAGGCGTTTGGTCAAGTTTTTGGAAGGAAAAAAGTGCTTTTGAGGAGAAGCAGAAGCAGTTTTGAAGAAGCAGAAAAAACTAGCTTCCCTCCAAAAACACTTTTTTGAGAAGCACTTTAGAGAAAAAATGCACTTAGAAGCAATTTTTTAAAGCTTGGCCAAACACTAATTGCTGCTCAAAAGTGCTTTTCAAACTAATTAGCCAAACATAAATTGTTTCTCACCAAAAGTACTGCTAAAAAGTATAAAGCTAGCAATTGAAGGATTTATAGGTATACAACTATCAAAGTTAAGATTCCTCGTTAAATAAAATGTCTCAACACAACAGAAAACTAAGCCTATACCAAAGCGATATTATCATTTATCAACCATGTAAAACACACGTTTAATCGTTACCACAAAGGAATACAATCATCTCTAGCTTCATATTAACAATTATCTGACTTAGCTTTACCTGAATACCCATATCCTAAGACCAGCAGCTATTAGCTCTTGGTAGATAGGCAGCATTGACAGAGGAGAATCGGCCCAGTAGTTTCCAACGATGTCACTGGAACCCAAAAAAGATCCAATTAAAAGTTATTAACAATTTGAAGATAGGGAACTTTTCAACTTCCAAAGTTTTTCAACAGACCTGCATGTTTTCCAAGGATAGGTAACCTTAGTTACATTAGCATGGAACGCCTTTTGTACCTCGGGGAGATTAAAATAAACTTCAGAATACCTCTCGGTACATGGGTCATATGCTCTGGACATCCATGGCTAGATGTTTGAAACAGGAAGAGAAGTTTAAAAACTTGAATGTACAAGAATTAATAGATAACCAAAAGTACTTAATGTCAAGATTAGATGTACACAACCAAATGGTGAAGTCCAGAATGATAAAGCTTGAAAACATATCCTAATACAAAGAATATGAAACATGTAATCTGAAATAAACTAGGGTCAAGTAAGAACTTGTTTCAGAAACAAGAACACAGATAGGGGGATTACTAGTTAACAAAGAAGAATTAAGGGAAATTGCTGGCATCGGCGGTTTTCCTCGCAGATGATGCTTGTTTTGCAGGTCCAAAAAATTAAGTCACTTGTGATTTACTGCATGGGAACATCCACAGGAAAAGAAAAAGTATATGGAAATGTACATCAAGCATGATGATAAGCGAACAGCTTCAGAATCCGCTGGTAGCTTCTAGCACAGGTCTGACAGATAGCTTTTACCACAAAGAACTATGAGAGTATTTTCTTCTGGCCAAAGCTAGAGTCATTTCCTGGCACTGCTAACTTACTAGAAAAGAGATCATTATATACTCTCACTCCACGATAAAGAGATTTGAATGCTTGCATTCTCACTCACACTCGCTCAGACAACTACATTCAAATGAAACTACAAGCACCTAGATAATAGAACATTCAGCACCTCTGAACCATCGAAAATGCAAATCTTTTGGTGTTACTTAACAGTTGGTTAGGCACCTGCATAAAGCACTGATCCACTGAGAAAGGGATCTATTTCATAAGGGGACACTACTTCAACAAAGTACTAAAAACTCCAAAGTTTTCATAAAAGAAAAGGGTAATTATGTTTTTGTCTCTTTCTTGGTCATCTTTGAGGTTGTAAGAAAGGGCAACCCGGTGTACTAAGCTCCCGCTATGTGCATGGTCCGAGGAATGGCCGAACCACAAGGGTCTATTATACGCAGTCTTACCCTACATTTCTTCAAGGGGCTATTTCCACGGCTTGAACCAGTGACCTCCTGGTCACATGGCAGCAACTTTACCAGTTACGCCAAGGCTCCCTTTCATCTTTGAGGTTGTAAGATTTTGGACAAAGCTAGTCACTAGCCGAATCGCGCACCAGCAAGGTTCCTACTTCAGATTGAGATATCTATTCTAAAGTTTGCACACTTTCAACCATATAGTATATAACTCCAAATCTTTTAAAGTCATTTCAGCAAACAAAAGTTTTGCAAGTGTATTCAAAACCAAACCAACACTAACACAAGTAGTCTATCTTCTTATTCTTTCCAACCTTAGTCAAGCATTCTACAATTTACCTACATTTTCCATCGAAAAGTGGAGTGAGAAAAGAGCATGAAAAGAAAAGACTCACATAATGACCCCTTAAGTTGCGGCGAAGTGACGAAGTACTAGCACAAGGACGAGTATATATGCTATAAGGGTCAATATTTCCCTGCTCTTGTTCAGCAAGAAGAAGAGCTTTAGTGCAATCAGTGGAAGGATGCTCAGAAGATCCTTTGTCACATGTTATCTGGAGAAGCTTGTAGGTAGAATCCGAAATCAAGCCATGGGTCCACCAGTACTCGAACGTGCCAATATAGTCATGGTAATCATCAGTAACAGCATTCCCCACCTAAAAAGTACAGTCAGAGAAATAGACCTTGATAAAAACAGACTGTAACTTAGCATTGCTTTCAACGTTAAAATTTCAGTACTACTACCATAAAGCCCTTGAAATTAATAATCGGGTTCTTGATTCCCTTGTTCCTTCGGTAGACAAGTTGAGATAGCTGTGGAACATAATGCCCTAAACATATACAAGAAAAATGAAATTAGTATCTTATGATATTCTGAGGCAGATGGAGCACTTGTGCACCGGGTTCATCTGAACTCAGTACTTTCGGCACAGAACATAAATTTATGCGTAAAAATTCAGTAAAATTGCAACAAATAGTAGGTCTGAACCCATAATATTAAGAATACAACGGGTTCAATACTAAGAAACTTAAAATTAAATTCATAGAACTTAAAATACTAAATCCGCCTATGGTGATACTAGGTGTTGGCAAAATATGTATAAGCAACCAGCCAGAATGACAAAAGATAAATGCTACTACAGTCAAACCTCTCTATAACGACATCGTTTGTTTCGGAAAATTTTGATTGTTATAGCGAATTGTTGTTATAAAGAACATATATTATAACAAAACATGACATTTGGTTCCAAAATACTTGGCTTTTATAATGAAGTGTTGTTATATAAGGATGTTGTTATAGAGAGGTCTGAGTCTGACTGTAGTAAGTAATGTGTTATGAATAATTACCTGCATAACTTTCTCCAGCAATGTAAAATTCTCTATGCTTGTACTGAGGAAACCTTTCGAACCACTTGACGAGAAACTGGTATGTATCTTCAGCTACAAATCAAAACGCCAGGGTTCAACATTTCAGCTTAAACAACATAACTACTATGAATCCACAATATTTCTCACATTGAAAGCACATACATTCAATTACTAAATTATCGTTACCTGTTCTTTGATCACCCGCATTATACAAATCTGAGGAAGTATTCGTATACGAAAATCCAACCCCAGCTGGCGATTCAAGAAAAAGCAAATTTGCCACTGCCCATAATAGCACAACTTCATCAGAAAAATTCAAGAAAAACAGAATTTAAAACAAAAAATTGTTAAAATCTGCTACATACAATTGTTCCAGGAGTAAGGATTCAAGTTAAGTGTCTTCCCATCAGAATTAATATGAAACGGACCGATTTCTTCAGCAGCTCCATAAGCTACTGAAGAACAACCTGGCCCTCCATTTAGCCATAAAATTAGTGGCCTTTTCTCAGGATTTCTACTCATTGGTGACTCAATTAACCAGTAAAACAATGCTCTTCCAGCTTGTTCATTTACAGTAACATAACCTGAATACTGATTGAAT
This sequence comes from Nicotiana noctiflora, assembly GCA_032618575.1. Taxonomy (NCBI): domain Eukaryota; kingdom Viridiplantae; phylum Streptophyta; class Magnoliopsida; order Solanales; family Solanaceae; genus Nicotiana; species Nicotiana noctiflora. Next base: position 65,738 of record JASVEL010006497.1, read on the forward strand.
TCTACATTTGCTGGTTGCCCAGGTAAATAAGTAATTTTATCCCTCAATTGTTCTACATTAATAGAACAATAACAACTACCCAAAAATAACAATGACAAACAAATTACAAAGGGGGGAATTTTCTCCATAAATTGAATCAAAACACAGAAAATATGAATTGGCACAGAATAAAGCTGGGATCTTTTTCAAGAATTATGTAAAGGGGGGCAAAAAGATTTTGCACATGTATCACATGAGTACAATTCTTGAATTTATACAGATAATAAGGTGAGGTAGTAACAAATACAGTGAAAAACAAAGGACAAAAACACAATATTTTTTTTCAAGAAAATAATGAGACAAGGAGAAAGACAATAATTGAATAGTACTATTGGACAGATAGCAAAATGAAAATGACACCAAGGTGTACTACACACCAAAATGAGGAATACCCAGATGCACAGATCTCTAAAATAATTCTTGGAATTATAGTTAAGTAGTTGGAGATTTGATCTAAAAGATTCCTACATAATGAAGTTAAGACATTTTTTAAAACCAATTTAATTGCTGCTTGTGACCACAGAAAGTGGACTATTTTCGTCATACTCACTGCTCAATTTATCCTTTTCTACTATTACTAAATATCCACCTTTTGGGGTTTACAATCACTGCATGATTGATGGTTTCGTCATAATTTTAATTTTATTTTTTAATTTTTCATTGTTGTGCGACTAATTCTATTTGCACTGTATAAGGTCACTAAAGTTGGAAGCATTCCAACCATAATATTTTTCATTCCTCATAGGCTGAGATTGTATCGTATTATTAAATTTACCGGTAATTGAAGATAAAAAAATCACTTTATGCAATGATCGATTTAGTAGGGTCACATTGTTATCTTTTTTTCTCTCAAATTGCCCTTTCTTATTATTAAATAGTATTATATTATCTTTTATGTTATTTTCTTATAAAATAATTCTATCGTGTACCTTACTTTTTCTTTGTAATATTGCAAGATTATTTTTCATATTTTTGGTATATGACATCATGAACGACAAACATATAATGTAATTTATCCAAATATTGTATACATCAAAACGATATAATATAATATAATACAATACAACACAATAGGATACGGTTATGTATGGGGTCAAATTTGGCCCTATACGTCTCTATGCCGAAGGGTACGCCCAGTAAGCACACGTCTGCTAAAGTAAGGGTACGGCTCAGACGTAAGGATGAAGGCGACGCCAATTGAAACCCGGCATCCCCGCTAGGAGGACGTCGACCACTTTTTATATTTTTATAATTATTTCAAGGAAGGCCTCCCCTTATATAAAGAGGACATACCCATTGTAAAAGGGCACCAGTGTTATTCTTGAATAATACAACTCTCTCATTTTATCATATTTTTCTCTATCTCTATCTCCAACGAATATCTTCTCTTGAGTTCATATTATCATCCTACAATATTAGATCTACAACAATACCATCATTTTTACATCTTTAGGTCTATTATATTTGATTACGATTTACCCTTTCATTTTCTAGCTTACGAAGTATATTGTTAACTTTTGAGCCAAACATATCACATAATAAAACGATGCATAACTACCAACTAAACAAGTTGTAAGGGGAGGTATCATATCTATCCCACCATAACCTTTGGTCGGCATAACTATTCTAAGAATAACACTAGCTATTTACATTTGGAAAAAAATTAATTTAAAATCTTGTATTATCAGAGGCAAGTTTAAGATTTAACTTGATTTGTTTTGACGTTCTTAGCACCGAAAATATAATACTTTTAGAAATATAGGTTTGGATCGTATATTTGTTAAATATTTATGGATTTTCATATAAAAAATTATACTTCACATCGAAAATATTGAATTTGAATACGTGAATACTAAATCATTGGATCCGACCTTATATTTTAACTTAAATTAAATTATAATAGCCACACAAAATTTTATTACCAGTAAGACAAACAAAAATTTAATTCATTAATTCCTATATTTTAGGTCAGTCAAATTATGTCACATAAATTAGAAATGAAAAAATACAAATCCATCAATAAAATCGAAATAAAAATCATAAAAAAATAATATTTGTGTGTGAATTAGAGCTGTACTTACATTCTAATTCCCTTATTTTTCACACATAACCCCACTATTGGGTCCCGGAAAGTAGGGAACAGTACTGATTAAGGGATATACTTTTTCTCGATTTCTTACTATATAAGAAGAATAATAGATTTCCCCAAGAGGGGTTGCTCTGATGGTAAGCAACCCCCACTTCCAACCGAGAGGTTGTGAGTTCGAGTCTCCCCAAGAGCAAGGAAAGTATTTCTGTGATTTCTGCTGGAGTTACTAATGCCATTTGTTCTTCTTGTTGTTTTGTTTATCTTGTCCTTCTCTATGCCAGGTTATTTATGGTCTATGTTTACACAACTATTTATAAGGACAAGGGGGTTGCTCCGATGGTAAGCAACCCCACTTCCAACCGAGAGGTTGTGAGTTCGAGTCTCCCCAAGAGCAAGCTGGGAACTTCTTGGAGGGAAGGATGCTGAGGGTCTATTTGGAAACAGCCTCTCTACCTTAGGGTAGGGGTAAGGTCTGCGTACACACTACCCTCCCCAGACCCCACTAAGTGGGATTATACTGGGTTGTTGTTGTTGTTGTTGTTATAAGAAGAATAATAGATAAAGATTTTCTGACGTTACAAAAAATAAAAAATAATTAGCTATATAAAAAAATATTTTCTTACGTTAGCAACTTTTGGAGCAATTGACCTAAAAGGTAAGAGGTGCACATGGGATTTTTGGTGGTTTAATATAAAAGACTCGATTGGGATTGGCTGGCAAACTCTCATCACAAATTCACATGGGATATTCACTGACTTTTTTGCAAAGATTTTTTAATTCTTATACCGTTGAATATGAGGCATAATTTCAATAGGACGAAAAGATCCAACGCTTTAATAACCAAAAACCATTTTGATTAATTTAATCTAGAAAAAAAATTGACCAAAATCGACGGAATTTAATAGCTTTGCTTTGAATCACGAATATGTGTCGAGAAATCTACTAAACATGTACGTATCCAATAGCATAATTGAGTTGTAGAATTTAATGGCAAGTACTTTCTCAAGCAGTAAAACATTCAACGTCCTTGCAGTTACACATTATTGATTTCATACTCCTCCGGTAAAGGCAATAACCATTCAATTAAGAAGCCTTCACGATATTTTGGTGGCATGTACTAGTAAGGGGGGGGGGGGGAGGGGCGGAGTTCAGAACCCCCTTTAGACGGAATATTATACTATACGTGTAAGGCGAAATCTGGTGTGTACCTCTATATTTTATATTTTGAATCCCCTTAGCACATTCCAAAAATATAGCTTAGTGGTCAAGGGGGTTAAAAACGTTTTGGGTGATCGCGTATTCAATTTCTACTAGACACACTTTTCTAATTTTACCTTTTTCTATTTCTAAACCGCCTTAGCAAAAATCCTACTTTCGTCACTACTAATACACCGAAGCCTTAGAGCCGCTAGACTCTAGACAAGCTGTTACGAAGCGCCATTAATACATAGATTGAGCTCTAGTATCAGTTAGTCGGATAAGTAAATTTCGAATACGAGATGAATAAAAAGACAAAGAAAAGAATTGACAAAAGAAAATGTCACAAAGTAGATTACAGCAATACTCTATGTATTTCTCGTTGGACTAAAGACAATATAGCAGGTTGCCAGTTTTAACTACTATTTGTACTTAATAATTGGTTAGGATTAGTCAACTTGATGCGCTCAGCCGCGTTAAGAGTAGTTATTTAAACCTCTCGGTTGCGTAAAGGAATTCAGCGTGATGTAAGTAAGATAGTTGTGGCAACTGAATACAAGATATAGGGTGTGTTTGGTACGAAGGAAAATGTTTTCCGTGGAAAATGTTTTCCTAGAAAATGTTTTCATGGAAAATGAGTGATTTTATCACCTATTTTCTCTTGTTTGGTTGGTAAGTGGAAAATATTTTTCGGAAAATATTTTCTATGTTTGATTAGAGAGTAAAAAATAATCTTTTTAGAAAAATATTTTTTTTGCAACTCTCCTACCCCTCCCCCTCCCACCTCCCCCACCCCTCCCCATCCCGAAGTCTCTAAAAATTGACACAATCTAAAGGAACTAATGTGATGCTTTACTTTTTAACGCAAAAATCGCATATTTTCGAATCGGTAAATTTATAATTTCTAAACCCGTAAACTTCCGAACTCATAATTTTGGAACTTGTAAAATATTGAGTCTTTAAATGATAAATAATAAAATTAAAAACTGAAAAATATATTTTAAATTTTTTTTTTTGGGGGGGCTGGGCCGGGGGGGGGGGCAGTAAATCGAAAATAAAAATAAAAATTTAAATTACAAAAAAAGTAATTTTTTTTTGTGCGGGGGGTGTTGGGGGGTAGGGGTAGGGGTGGAGGTGGGTGGTGTAGAAAAATAAGAAAACGAAATTTAAAATTATAGAAAAAAAAATTAAGGTAAAAGAATTTTTTTTTGCGGGATGGGGTGGAGGGGTAGTAGGGTGGATGGTAACGGAAAAACTGAAATTTTTCTAAAAAAAAAAACTATTTTTTGGAGACGGGGTGGGGTGGGTTGGTGAGGGTGAGAATGGTTGAGAAGGAGCTTTGGAAAATGTTTTCCCTTCTTTTGATAAGGAAAACATTTTCCTTCAATTGGAGGAAAATGAATTGATAAGGAAAATGTTTTCCAAAACATTTAAGCCAACCAAACATGGGAAAATTGGAAAATATTTTCCAGCTTCATACCAAACACACCCATAACCTGAATCAAATTCCTAAATGAAATTATATCGAGAAGTTCTGTTTGTTGAAAAAACATGAATTCCATATTTATTACTCCCTCCGTTTCAAATTAGATGACACATTTCGCTTATCAAGAGTTAATTTGACTACACATTGAAGCTAAATTGGATTAATTCAATTTAGTATTTAAAAATTAAACTTTAAAACTTAGATATTAAAAAATTATACGAAAAGTACTATAAATTGCATTTTTTCCATGTCACTATGCTAAAAAAATATATTTTAAAATATTGGTCAAACTTCACACTTTGACTCTCGATAAGCAAAATGTATCATCTAAATTGAAACGGGGAGAGTGATTTTAATAAACTGAAATAAACTATGCACATCAGATGTTGAAAAAATACTCTCTTGATCATCCGGGGTTTGAGTTACAATGAGTGGTAATTATTTAGAGACAACATCTAAATAATTACAACTAATACAAACACAATATATATATATACACACACAAACACACATTGATTTGAGAGAGAATGAAAAAGACAGCCAAATATTCTACATAAAACATTGAAATTTCACTAAAAGGATTTGAAAGAGAAAGTAAAGTATAGCCAGTATTTCCACATGAAAGCTTGAATTTCACTTAACCTGCTTTATAATCAAAGTATAGAAAGTATTTCCACATGAAAGCTTGAATTTCACTTAACCTGCTTTACATGATTATAACTGCTTTTGTTAAAATACAAACAGAAAGCTAAAATAAGTTAAAATGAACACTCCAGACAAATTCTTTAAAAAGCCATATAAACATTATGTATAGTTATAGCAGTGTAACGTTAGTCAACTGTACAAATACAATACAATACATGTTCTCATATGCATCATTTCCGTTCTGCAGCAGCCAACTTATCAGCCAACCTGAAACAAGAAGTGATACTGTTGGTGTTTAATACATGATATTTGTCTGAGCACCAATTATTCAAATTAATGAGAATACTAAAAGATTGCAAGTCAATTCGAGTTTCCAAATGAGGTCTGTAATACCCTCATGTTAAGGGTAGCTGAAAGGAGCCAATGATGAACTATTAACATGTCATTATGTATTCCAACGAATAAAGGCCTGGCAAGCATAAACTTATAAAACCCAGAGAAGCTCACTAGCTGCACCAGGAAGCCAGCCAATGACGCACTACAGTAAGTATTGTTGCAGAGCAAATATGGATAGCTTTTAGGAAACTAGGTCTGATTTTGGGGAAATTTCACTGTCTTTACCTTAATTGCTAGGATGCTCTTTGAAGGATATGAACTTTCACCCATAACTCAACGCCAGTACTGGGCCCAACGGTGAATTGTCTCAACCATTTGTGGAAATAATGCACTGACACTTTCATTGATAAGATCCTGAAAGAAGTGAATGCATTCCTCGTCGTCCAAGTCTAACCGAAACTTCTCTTGAAGCTAATAAACATAAAGAGTTAAAAGTCGGGAGATGGAAATAAGAGGAGCAATCAAGCAAAAATGAGCGTTGTAACATAGATAAATAGATAAAGCAACCTTAAGAATGCCCTTCTCAGGATCAGAAGCTATGTCAGGAATATTGGAACCGGCCATCAAATGAAACAAATTTAATATGAGGTTGCTTGATTTTCGTAGAATGTTGTATGCTTCACAACAATAAGATTTGAACCGGGTGTAGTACTGACTGCAAGAAAAGAAGATGACAATTTAATATTGCTTTTCAAGTTTCATCCGACACTTTCCACAATGCCTACAGAGGATTTATAAATGGAAACTTCCGAACGAGGACGAACATGACAAAACACAGTTTGGATCTTGAGACAGGTCACTTCAAAGCAAAATTATGTACCTTTCTGCACCACCCATAGCTTCAACCATTTCTTTGCAAAGCTTCATCGGCGGTGGAAAGGGCTTAGGATCTCGACCTAAAATGAAACCAAAATCAACATGGAAAAGGCGCCCATCATCTCTTAGCAGAAGATTGTCAAGATGCCTGCATATCAGAAACATGATTATTATAGATCCAGTTAAAAAGAAACATATCACTTCAAATCGCATGGTAATGGATGGTAGACAACCATGAGATCAACCCTTAATTGTTGATTTCGGTTTTTATCATCGGAAAAGGGCCAAAACTGTCCCCTAGACTATACGATTTAGTAAAAAAAAATCCCTCCATCCACCTATTTGAATAAAAATGCCTCCACTGTTATCTTAATGGCTCAACTTTTTGTTGGGAATAAACCCCCTGCAGAAATAATATTCACGGTAATAAAAGAGGATTAATAACGTAGCACCGCGATATGGTAATTAACAAGAATAAAAGAGTGACAACGACACCAAGATTTTTACTGTGGAAAACCGTTTTGAATAAGGGAAAAAACCACGCCCCCGAGAGGAGCAACTGATATCATTATAGCAAAGAATTTTACACTGTGTAGGTCCGAGTAAAATACACCAAAGACGACTACAACACTCAAAAGAAATGACCCTCTTTTGATATTCCGACCTCACTACAATATCGCTCGCTATTTTTCTCACAGACTATTTTATTATACCCTATCTGTGAAGCCTCACTCTTTCTTTCTCTTTGTTGGTGTGTAGAAATGAGAGTCGGAGCTCTCCTTTTATAGCCGAAGCCTCACTCTCTGAAACCTACTATATTTGACAATTTGCACACACTTTTTCTTCAATGTTAACAATTCAACAATGTTGGCTGCCAAACCAAAGAAATTTTCAGCCACATATTTTCCTTAGGCACATGCATAGTACTTTGGCTTTTGAATGAGATGGACCTCATCAATCTCCCCCTCTAGTCTCATTCATCTAGAGAAAGTAGCACCGCATTCTCGTTTGAGTGCATGTTGACAAGTTCTTTGCATAGCTCGAGCTTGTCTCTTGGTACTACCTTGATTATCATATCCGAAGGATTCTCTGTATGGATCTTCTTGACCTGTATAGATCCATCCTCTATTCTTTCTCGAATCCAGTGCTATCTCACGTCGATATGCTTCGTCCTTGCATGATACATGGTGGTTTTGCTCAGATCTATTGCACTTTGACTGTCACAATAGACGGCATACTCGTTTTAATGTAGTCCAACGTCTCGAAGAACCATTTCAGCCAAGCCATCTCCTTGTCAGCTTCAGTAGCGGCAATATACTCTGCATCAGTTGTAGAGAGTGCAACACATTTATGCAACTTCGACTGCCATGATATATCTCTTCCTAAAAATGTGAATAGGTATATGTAATAGATTTACGATTATCAAGATCACAAGCCATATCAGCATCCGTGTAGCCCTTCAAGATTGGATCAGATCCTCAAATACACAAGCAATCTCTTGTAGTACCTCTTAGGTACATGAGTATCCACTTGACTGCTTCTCAATGATCTTTTCCAGGAATACGCGAACAATACCAATTGCATGAGCAATATTAGATCTGGTGCATACCATTGCATACATCAAGCTCTGACTGCTGAAGAATAAGGAACTATAGCCATGTTCCCTTTCTTCTCCACCGTTGTAGGACACATCTTCTTGCTCAAATTCAGATGACTAGCAAGAGGTGTGCTTATTGGCTTAGCATTTTTCATGCTGAAGCGTTGCATTACTCCTGAGATAGCCACAACTTTCTGTTTGTCTGCTCTCAAACTATATTCATCCCCAGAATTTATTGCACCGGGGCCAAGTCCTTCATATCAAATGATTTGGACAAATATCTCTTCAACCAGCTCATTGTCTTGTCCTATAATTAATTGTCATCCACATACAATAATAATATAATAAAGTTATTATCAGAAAATATTTTGAAATATACACATGGATTAGAGAATATGTCTTTATGTAAGTTCGATTTTTCATGAATGAGTCAAACTTCATGTACCACTGCCTTGGTGCCTACTTCAACCCATAAAGACTCATATTTAATTTGCACACCATGTGTTTCTTTCCATCTACTTCAAATCCTTCTGGCTGCTCCATATATATCTCCTCTTCCAAATCACCCTGAAGAAATACATTTTTCACATTCAACTGCTTCACTTCAAGATCTGCTAAGCTTAAAATTGCTCGAATGGAAGTCATTTTGACAATATGTGAGAAACTTTCATCAAAATCAATACATTTCTTCTATTCGAAGCCTTTAACCACCAATCGAGCTTTGTATCTGAGCAAAAAGCAATGGAAGTCATTGCTGCACTCTCTATAACTGAAGCTGTCAATGAGATGGTTTGGCTGAAACGGTTTCTTCGAGAGCTTGAACTACATCAAAACGAGTATGTCGTCTATTGTGACAGTAAAAGTACAATATACCTGAGCAAAAATACCACGTATCATGCAAGGACGAAGCATATCGGCGTGAGATATCACTGGATTCGAGGAAGAATGGAGGATGGATCTATACAGGTCAAGAAGATCCATACAAGTGAGAATCCTTCGAATATGCTGACAAAGGTGACACCAAGAGACAAGTTCGAGCTATGCAAAGAACTTCTAGGCATGCACTCAAACTAGAACGCGGTGCTGCCATCTCTAGATGAATGAGATAGATGAATGAGACTAGAAGGGGAGATTGATAGGATCCATCTCATTCAAAAGCCAAAGTAATAGGCATGTGCCTAAGGAAAATATGTGGCTGAAAATTTCTTTGGTTTGGCAGCCAACATTGAAGAAAAAAAAGGAAAAGTGTGTGCAAATTGTTAAATATTGTAGGCTTCGGAGAGTGATGCTTCGCCTATACAATGAGAGCTTCAGCTCAGCTCTCATTTCTACACACCAACAAAGAGAACGAAAGAGTGAGGTTTGACCCGCCCCGATTTTAAAACACTACTTCTCCATCTCTCTCTTCTCGCCAATAACTTACTCTTTTCTTCTCTGGCTGTATCTATCCCTGTCCAGAGCTCAAACAACAATCCAGTAACATCTTTTAAGGTAAGAAGAAAAACTAAGAAAAGACAAAGTAAGCTAAGAGAAGACAAAGTAAGCAATCCGCCCCGAATAGTATGTTTTTGTTCCAGAATTACGGCACCATGATATTTCCAGATACCCGACGAGCCTCAATTTTTTATATTATATACATATACACACAACATCCCCACTTCTGGGGTTACACTGGGTTGTTGTTATTGTTGTAGACATATACATACAACATATAGATCTAAAAGAAAGAAGAACAAAAAGAGAGATGATTTTTCTCTCTCCAGCAGATCTGTTGGAATCCAGCGACCTCCATTAAAATCGGTTGCTATTGAGCTTTTTTCCTCTCTGTTTGATGTCCGGACTGATGATAACTAAATCTATGTCCATCCATGGGAATTTTGTTGGAACTAAATTTATATTCATCCATGGGAATTTTGTTGGGACTAAATCTATGTCCATCCATGAGAACTCAATCTATGTCCGGACTGATGAGAACAGTTGAAATGGAGGGAAGAACAGAGAGATAGAAAAGTTGTGTTTTATAATCGGGATGGGTCAATTTTCCTGCGGGTAATGGGCGGGTTTAATTCTATTTAGGATGGGGTTAAGTTAGGCCAATGGGACAGTGACATGGGATATTAATCAAATTTCTTTTTTTTCTTTTCAAGATAGGTCGGTTAGTAATAAGGACAAAGTTGAGCCAGTAAGATAACGGTGGGGGCATTTTTATTCAAATAGATGGAAGGGGGGCATTTTTGTACCTAATCGAATAGTCTATGGGCAGTTAGGCCTTTTCCGTTTTATCATTAGAAGTTTCATAAGAAACTATGACTTGCCCACAAAGAAACACACGTCCGCAGTTACACGGTAATGATATTCTCTAAACTTGACCGAGATTAAGTTAGAAGTAATAGACTTAGCTACAAATTAGCTGTCAAATTATTTATCTATCTAAACTTATCATTCAAGAACAAGAATTTTAAGATTACCAGAAATTCTGCACCACATTATCTAGAACTTACCATGACACTTCAATAGTGAAAAGAAGAGGAAAGAGGGAAGCAAGAATTCCTAGTTAATAGTCACCTGTCCCCAATGCCCAATATGTACGTGATGACGGAATAACCAGCACAGCTTTTTATAAACGTCTCAAGACATGTAGATGTAATACCAAATGGTCCATTTTCATCAGGATGAAACTTCTGCAGGTAGCTTACAATGCTTCGATGCTCTGAAATAATCTGATAAAATAAACTAAGAGTAACTTTAATTGAAGTTTAATGTAATATTTGTAAGCAGAAACTTTTTTAAGAATAAATTCAAATTGAAAATATACAAGCTCATCTATAGTACCACTAAAGAGTCATTAAACAAGCACAAGGCGAGCGACTTAACGTAGCTGTGATGCACATTGGCATTAAGCATGACCATGTTCTTGAAGATTTAGATGTAAAAAGGACTTGAGACTAAAATAGAAGTAATTCATCTTAATGCAGAAGTTTGAAAGTCGCCCCTTAGTGCTTTTACAGTCATTCTAGGTTACATACCTGTGCCAACGGCTTAGACGGGATAAATTCCAGCATGCCCTCATCGTGTCCAGTTGCCAACACTCTGTATGGAGTCAAATGCAAATCAAGATTCTCCAATTTGAGCAATCGATCCATAAGTGATACCATTTGGACAACCTGCAAGAACTAGAAGTCAGTACCTTGTGTCTTCAAACAGGATCACTAGAGGCAAGAGACAGTTGCCCACCCAACAGGTTTCTTTTTCTCTCAAAAACTTCATTTTCTTTAACAAAAAAATCTTACAATATTTAGGTGGCTCACTCATGAATTTGAAACTAATTCTGATGCCCAAAACTGAAGGCAAGGTATGTCTCTATCTGTAAATCTCATTTCCTTTCTCATGTGAAAGTTAGGACAAAAGAGAACTTGTCCCGTCGGAGGGAGACAGACCAAAACACGTCACAAACAAACCCATTGTTTCAAAATGGTTACAGCAAAAGCAATGTACAATATCAAGTATATACCAGCTGATCTTGTCGAAGATCATCTCCTTTCTTAAATATAATCTTGCAACATCCACCATTTGCTGTTCGAAATGCCAACCGTAATGGATGCAATGCACTTTTAAATATTGAAGACTCTGATGGGATGATTCCTGTGATCAGTAGATCAGGGGCAAGAGGAGATCGAATCGGCTGCAAAGCATCAATGATCGGCATACTATGATTTCAGAAATTTAAATGCAATATACATGTATTATAGACGTTTACAAATTTAATGACAAGCGGACCAGTCAAAAAATATGATTACCTCATCAAAGTAAGTGAGTTCGCTGAGGAGTCCAGACAAAAGATGTCTAAGCTTTTCAATCTTCTTTTGTGTGCCACCACGGACATTTCTTACATCTCTCATTATAGAGCATAACTGAGCAGTCAATTCAGTCTGGCGCACCAAGCTCTGCCACAACTTAAAGCCATCTTCATCTCCACTTGCACCAGCCCCTAACTATTATGACATATATGCAGTCAGTAGACAGCACAAGCAACAGAGAGTAGAGAGAGGAATAAACCACTGAATACGCTGCTGTTTTCCCAAATGTTCATCTGTCCGCCCGAGGCAACTTATTCATTGGGAAACTTAGCCAACAATTCAAGTTTTAAATTAATCTCGATTTCCCCATTTCCCTTTAAGGAGACAACAGTTCAAGTTTTAAATTATAACGCCAAATTTTCCCTGGAGATCAAGCTTTTCCCCCTAGTTTCGAAACTGGAAAAGGATCAGAAGAACTGACCTTCAAATCTATCCTAAAGCTAAATTTCTCTCCGGAGGTTTTTTTATAAGTCAAATAGTTTCATCAATAAACACCAAGTTGGTATCCAAAATTATTTACAAGATGTGCATGACTCTGCTTGGATCATACATTGTCTTCCACCAGTGTGACCAACTATCCAACAACATGGTCTTTTATCCTTAAGCAAAAAATACAAGTGAAAAAAGATCTCCTAATGCTTTCTAGATTATTCTCGTAATATGTATTTGTGCATGTGTATATACAATATGATTTAATATATGATGTATATAACACATACACATATAAATATATATAATATATATGTATCTACATTGAAATATCAAAACCAAGGAAGTTTTTAAAACTAGCTTCTTCCTTAATTCAGAGTTCTTTTTAATATAACTATCTATATTTAGACAATTATCAGAATAAGATAATCTAAGGCCTCATTTGTTTGCATTTAATGAAGGTCTGAATCTTAATCGTACAGATCTCGACATTAAGTGCATCTGTTTTAAAAGTCTGAATCTTAATTATTAAGATCTTAATCATCAAGTCTGTTTGTTATTTTACTTCACAACCACTTAATGGGTCTGAATAGGTCTTTATGATTAAGATCTATAACAGAGACTTAATTTCATTCAAATGCTATCATATATTCATTATTAGCTGCCGCAACCCCCTACCATTATCAACTACCACCATGCCACCACCACCACGCCACCATCATCTTCAATCATAGCCGCCACCATTATCAACCATCACCACCCACTATCCCACCACTCCGACCACCATCATTCTCACCCACAATCAACATTCATCCACCTTAATTGCCACAACTGACCACCCCATCACCATCAACAACCACAACCGGTACTGCCCATCTTATAACCTACCACCACCTACCCACCACCCACCCACCACCTTCCTCAGTCACAACTATTATCACCACCCGTCATTATTGATTATCACCACCCACCACCACCATCCTCAATCAAAATCGCCACCACTACCAATCACTACTAGCTACTAGCTACTAGCATGAACCACCATCATCAACCAAAACTACCACCAACCAACGCCTTTAGTCGACATTCACCCGTTAGCAATCATCACCAACATCTATCATATTTTAAAAAGCTATATATTTTATTGATAGAATAATAGATTAGTTAGTATTTCATTTGAATTTTATGTATATTAGTTTTCAAATAAAGACAAATTTTATACGTTCAGATGTTAAAAATCAAACGGTCTTAATTATTTCTATTAAGATCTTAATACACATTTGAATATCAAGATGTGTATTCAGATCTTAATACACATCTTAATATATTCAGATTTGTATTCAGATTCAGTTGTTTTAATCTTAATACACAGCTTGATATTCAGATGTGTATTCAGGTTCAGATGTCTTATTCTTAAAAAAAACAAATGAGGCCTAAATAGCCTATCTAATGACTAATGAAATCACAACTGTCTCCCACCTTCAACATGCTTTCTTCCAGAATCTCATAGGTACAATAAAAGCGTTTTGCATATGCAGGATCATGAAGTTCCACTGCTACAAACCACCGGAGAAAGCTTGCCAACTCAACATTCCTTAGTGCTGCAAAAAAAATACAGAAAAGAAATGGCTACCTGCTTATCCAATAATTGAGCTATGGATCTTCACGTTGCAGCTAGAAAACTTTGATTATTACAGAAAGCATACAGCGTTGCACCAGGAAATGAGAAAGGCGAGATTTGTCTGAGCGCTCAAAACGAAGAGCTTGAACCAACTGAAGGAGGTAGCACTGAAGCTCTTCATCGTCAGCTCTTTCAAGAACACTAACAGCATAAGCACGGACCTGTCACATTATTTCAAATTAGAACACCTTCAAATCAGAATAAGATGTGAAGTTTAAGAGGTAAAATAGCGGGTGTTGATAGAAAAACAGCAAAAAGGAAAAAAGATATATCTGAAATGACTTAAGACATACAACTTCAATTATTGTTTTAATGGAAAAAAACCATAAATAACCATGAGAGGCATTTTATAGAAAAGATATCCATTTCGAGAAACTATTAAGACCAGTGAAGAAGCAAGTACTATCAAATTTTACTACCAAGGCTCAGCAACTTTATGAAGGATCATCAGCCTACACAAATTTGTTCTCTCTAAACAGTTTCTTTTCTTTTCCTTTGGTACTACCGTATACTCGTCGCCACCTGGGAGAGAGATTTCAAGAGCCTTGACTTGAGGGCAGCATATTTAAGGTTAAGCATTTATCTCCAACGAAACTCCCTGTCCCAAACCTGTAGAATTTCTGGAACTATATTTCTTGGATGATACTCTTGTAACTACTTTCGAGTGCACATGATAAAAGCAAATTTCCTGTAATTTGTAAATGTTCACTTGCAAGTACCACTGTCTAACTCTTACCTCTTCACTCTCAAAGACGGGAGATAGAAGCTCCAATGCATCACATAAGTCAATGGATTCCCACTTGTGCATCAGTTCTAAGGCTTGCTTTGCTTCCTGCATAAATATTCAAATTTTGTCTTGAAATTGATTTAACTTGGTTCATCAAAGTAGTATTTGTGCACAAAGAAAAAATTCAAGGTCTAAAATACTACTAAGAAGACTTCCACAAACTTGATGTACTCCTCTTTTCCAAACAGAGAAAAATTTGATTAGCTCATGCTCCAGATAAATACAAGGATTAGCAAACAAATAGAGGAAAAGTGGAAGCCTTGATCAGAAGAGATCAATTAAGAAGATGCATATGTGAACAGATGATAGCAGCTCCTCCTTGAGACCGCACATGTCGGGCTTAACTGAAACACCTAGGGTTATATCGAGTATCTTCTCAAACAGTATAAATTTTTCTTTGAGGTTTAAGGATTTTCTCAAAAGTAGTCTTCAGAGAGATTCCTTCAGGAGAAATACTGAAACAATGCAGACACTTTGCAGTTAGTGTTCATAAGCCGACATCTAACCATATATCTCTTTCTCTATTTTATTTTTTATATCTACTGATAGTAAATTCAATGTATGTGAAAGCACAGCCGGTCGTAAATCCGAACAAATGAGGGTTGCTGTAGATTAACAGCCAGCATAGGAATAGTCTAATTAAGATGAATCCTTCAAATAGTAAAGTTATCTGGAATAGAGTGAAATGAGAATACATATAGCCGACTCCAACCAGTTTGGGATTGAGGGAGAGTTGATTGAGATATAGTGTCATCTGCTAGTCTCGCTGCTTCCTAATGCCAAGCATTTCGACAATGGGACATATATAGATCCAAAAACAAAAAGAGGAAGAATAAAATTCTGTCACTACTTGAATTCTCTTTTCTCCTTTCCTTTTGTGTTTCTATTGGAGTGGGATTATCAAGGACTATTCTGTTCTCCAGCTTCAGTTATTGGGTTTAGAAAGGAGAGAAAGGTGATTTAAAGGAAAGAGAGGCACTGTGTTATACCTGGACATCACTCCATTCAACACAACGAAGAAACTTAGTCAGAGCCCGTTTCTCGGACATCAACGAGAAACGGAATTTCCAAAGCAGTTGCCTCTCGTCTCCACTCAAATTTATCGTCGGAGGGTACTTCAAAATTCTTTGTATTGACCTAATAGTCATGCAATATACAACTGGTTACATTCTACCAAGAAGATACAAATTTTAAATAAAAAAGAAAAACAAGATACACAAAAAGAGAAGAGAAATAGAAACTGAATGTATAGTAACATTAAGGATCATGGCATCAGCAAATAGCATAATTTATAAAATTGTAAAGACAGAAGCCATCAAGATAAGTTATTGAATCTGAACAAGCTACAGAAATAAGCACAGAAGAAGAAACTACAGAGATGGAAAAGAGATGGAAGGATAACCCTGTTTCTAAGGTTAGTGCTTAGGATAAAAAGATCAAGCTTCTTTTATTGCTGAAAAATCTGACTAAACTACACATTGTACTATTGGTCATCCACACCCCAGACAGTGAATTCAGTGGAATGAGTACAAAGGATTCATATAGCCGGCTCCAACTAATTTGCCATGAGGCATACTTGATTGATTAAATAATGGATTAAAAAAGATTAAAAATTGTGGTGTGTGTCTTACTTTCTTTCTGTAGAACTTGGTTTAAGATCGCGGTCAATGATGCCACGATTTAAGCTCCTAGCCAGCTTTAGTTGTTTGTGCTCGGAGGGATTTATTTTTCCCACTTCTGGATCGTAGACAGTAACCAGTTCATTAGTTGAAGCAATAGGAGATGGTAATAAGAAGTTTGCTCCTGATTCCTACACAATAAGGCAACAAAATCAACATAATGCACCTCATTGGAAAAATACCATACTATAATACTACGTGCTGAGAATCACGAGTAAAAGAAATTATGAGCACATTTGGCGCCAGATATTAGGCTAAAGAAAATGCTAATATGAACTCGTTTAGTACCAGAATTCAGTTGACAAAAAAGTCTGGTGACAACCAGGTAACTAGTCCTAGAAAACAAACTCTGGCAAAAATGTCCTCACATTGGGATCCTGCTGATTTTCTTTATCTCATTTTTTATCGTAGTGGGAGGTAGCAGGTATATGGTGGAATTAGTCGACGTGTGTCCAAGCTAGCCCTGACGCCGCGGTTTTTAAAAAGAAATTACCTTATGATTTTATTCCTATCTTATTGAACGTAATTGAAGGACAACATTACAGATTTTCCTACTATGCCCCCTTTGTTGTGTTGTGCTTACTTTTCATCTCTTAGCAGCAGAGGCGTATCTCGGTTAAGGGGTAGGGGTTCATGAGAACCCATACTTCTCCTCCCTAAACCATGTATAACAATGTTATATTTCTTTTAAATTGCTTAAACATATGTGCGTACACCCACGCTCAAAGACTACTATGGTGCAATTATTATCAGGTGCATCTCTATAAGTGAAATTGGCGGTCCAAATTCCACGCTAAACGATTTTGTTTTCGGCATGAGTATAGATATATATGTGAAAATACTAAGAGATTAAAGTTAAACCCATCAAGCGTAAATTCTAGATCCACCTATTCACAATAGTGCACCCATCCTCTTGAAATCCTGAATCCGCCTCTACTTAGCAGTAAGCTAGTTTTATCTTTCATTCTCTGCAGAAACAAGCAACGTGAGAAGTTTTCATGTCCCACACAATTTCATTTTTTTTTCGACATGCTTCGTATTCTATGTTAATCAAATTACATGTAATACGTGTAGAAAAGTGTGGAATGCTTGATTTTGATATTTGGAAAGTGATATGAATGTGTAAGTTTGATTTGGGCATGAAACATGGCTTAAAAGGATTGATTTAGGGTTAAAGTTGGGATAGGATCCCATGCAGGCACGCTATAGCGCCCCCACCGTGTACCCAGTTTTTGAGCTGGGGAAAAAGAGCGCGAGCACACTGGGAGGCTGCCGCACAGTCACTGTGTGCAGCCCTTTGAATTTGGATCATGACAGAAATAAGCCGTACAAAATCTTCTATAGGAACTGTACTGATAAAAAAAACAAAAAAAAACTATACGAACAGTGAAATAAAAGGAAGAAAGTTAGAAATCCAACAAATACTTGATGAATAAGAAGAAAGATTAGCCGGACATAAACCATATGTAATAACAAGAAGAGCTTCAAGAAAATTAAAAGTAATGGATATATCACTATCCTTATAAAAAAATGGATATATCACCACATATAAAGAGATACCTGGAAGACAACTCGGTGTTCAAAACTGCAAAAATCAATAACCAGATATAAATGAGAACTTCCATTTTGAATATTTTCAGACTCCTTAATTTTCTCCATAGCTTTAAATGCCAGGCGGTCAAGCCAATCAACTCGTTGAATCTGCCCCCTCTCGTACTTATTAACCAGCTTTTCCAAACGCTCCAACTCCCCGCGTTCTTCCTTGGGGACCTAATGGAAGTCAACCTTGGCGAGTAAGTAGAATGTTGTCCACAGTAAGTCTCTTGCGAACAATAAATGGAAACCATGAGGCTAAGCTAAAGATCAAAAGAAACCTTTCCAGGTGTAGTTGTATTAATAGATCCATCTGCCTCTTTGCCTGGCCAAAGCCTAAGCTTATGCTTCCCTGTCTTTAGCTGCTTCTTCATGTTGAAGAGATGAATGGTTGCCCCACCAATCAATCCCTCACCTTTCCCGCAAGAAACATCCCAAACCTTTAAGCGAAAGGAGAAACCCAAATTAACCATATCAATCTAACTTAGTAAACAAGAGAGAACTATCAGCAATGTCGTTGACCGCATGATTAGACCCAAACAAATCTGAATTTAGAAATTCTCTGCAATCCTAATTTAGTAGAATTGGTGTTCCCTCTTTAATGCAATTCAAGAACGAAACATGAGTTCTTCGTGCAGACAGGCATAACAAGTACATGTAGGAAAAGCGTACATACTCAAGCTCTCGCTTTCTCAAACAAACATATCTGCACAACACTATGGACACAAAACAAAGTTAAGAGATACATTAAGATGGTTACCAGTATTGTTAAAAGCGATCGTTTCCTCGCTTAAAGTGAGAAGCGATGTGAAGCGAGGCATCTGGCGCTTCTTTGATCTGAAGTGTATCGGGTACACAAAATCGCTTCCCCTAAAATCGCTTCCCCTGACAAAGCGAGGAAGCGAACAAAGCGATAGAAGCGAGTGCTACTCTTTCTAACTGGGCTGCCAACGTTAATTAATTAAAAAAGCTCTCTTTTTTTAACTTCAAGATCATCAAGTTTGGTCCCAGGTATGTGATTTGTTCCTCCTCCTCCTTTCAATGTCCAAATAGCAGCAAAATGCTGGCGAAATTAGTTCTTCTTCTTCTTTCACAGCGAAATGCTCCCCATTTTTCATTTCAATTATACTACCATTTTTGGCATACTTACTGCCATTTTTTTCATATCATGTATTCTTAGTTGTCTATGCAATATTTAATTTTTTTTTTAAATTCCGCTTCACTTCAAAAAAGCGAGCGCTTTGCTTCTCGCTTTAAGCGGAAAGGGGCTTGTCACTTTTCCTCGCTTCACGCTCTCACAACACTGATGGTTACTAAATAAACTCAACACAACATTGAGCTTTGGATTAAAGAACTCCTAACTAATAGTAAATCATCTTTTTATAGCTGAAAAGAAGATAATCACTATGCTATCGACTCACAGTAAATGCCAGTTGTGAATTTGCAGTTAAGTCTCTATACTTTGTACTCAATGTGATAAGTTCATTCCAGCAAAACGATGGACCTCTTGATTCCAGCCTGTCCATGGAAAGATTCTTAATTAATAATTAAGAAATTAAGTTACAAACTTACAATTTGGAAAGACTACTCTTTCAACTCCAATTTCCATTGTAGTTAAATTAGAAACTGCCAAACACATTGTCCTAAATGAAACCTTGTTCTCATGGAAAGCCCAAAGGGAGCACCATCTATATACAACGTACTCTCCACATATAGCTCTGGCTTTTTCTCCTCCGCTGTAGAATCAACATTATCTACACAATAAAAGGAAAGAAACTTTTGTAAATGCAGAGGTCAATGCAGCCGATGATTGCCTTTTCACTAGATTTAACAATGATCCTCTCAGCTTAATGCAAAATTGGCTAGTCTACTACTCCCTCTGATTTTATGTGACACACTTTCATTTTAGACTGTACGGAAAAGAATGATACTTTTCTATTTTTCGAAACAATTTGATCTTAGAATTCCCATTTTAACCTTAATGACATAATCTTATCCGACATAAATGTCATAGCGTGTTTCAGCCCACAAAGTTGAAAAGTCTTTATTTCTTTCTTAGAATCTATGCCCAGTCAAACACTTAACATAAATGGAACAGAACTACAAAGGGAATACAAATTAGCTAAAAATTCGAGCTTTAACGATCCATGAAGCTAAAAATAACAGAATGAGCAACTAGAGTCTAAAATCCTAGTAGGCAAAAAAGTTAAAAGAGTCTAAAAGGCTTATGTATATGGAAAGAAATCGCCTAGTGTTGTTTGCCTACACTAGAATTTCAGACACCATATTCTTTTTTATAACAGAAAAATCTCAAGGGTCATTGGCACACTGGTTCTAAGCTGTTGGATAATAGCCCCGCCCCTCTACGCTTCTTCACTTAATTACCAGAAAATTAACATGATCAACTCAAATTAATAGAAAATTGACTAGTATAGTACTATAATTGAGCTAAAAACGAGCTTTTAACTAAAAACGCATAATATCACTAAATTAAAAATAAAAAATAAAAAACTAGCTTTCGAAGAAGCGCAAAATTTATTAACAACCAAGTAAAAAGAAAATAGCAAATAAAGTGTGATAAAATAAGAGGGAATTAACCTGAATCGGAGAGCTTAGGCGTTAACAATTTGCCTTCCAATTTCTCAATACGGAAAGTGACAGGAAGATTGATATCACAAGATAAGAAAAAGCGGAACTCGTTTCCGCTCATGGCTTTGATCACAAACTGCAGACGAATTTTTCAAACACTTTGGTTCTAAAGCTGGGTTTTGGATTTTCCCGAGTTTTATTAATTTGCCGTGTAAGTTATCAATGGGTACCGAGGGAAAATGACAAAATTGGTCCTTATATTTTGGAGTAGACCTAAAAGAGTCCCTTAAATATGCTCGGTAGCAGCTTTAATCCTCTAAGTTTGACAAATATTGGTATTTCGGTCTCCGTCCAATATTTAATAAGCTCTAGTAATAAATATTTTTGTGTTAAGTTTCTATAGTATAATGGTGCAAGTGTTTGATTTTAAATACAAAGGGTGTGTTTGGTATGAAAATGTTTTCATGAAAAATGAGTGGTTTTATCACTTATTTTCTCTTGTTTAGTTGTTAAGTAAAAAATATTTTCCGAAAAATATTTTCTATTGGTTAGAGAGTAGAAAATAGCTTTTTTTAGAAAAATATTTTTGATGCAACTCTCCTTACCACCTCCCCATCCCTTCCCTAAGTCTCTAAAATTGACACAATCTAAAAAATGTGATGCTTTACTTTTTAATGCAAAAATCGCGTACTAGAAAATATTTCTCAGAAAATGTTTTCCTTCGTACCAAACACACCCAAAGTTGTATATCCAAATGTAGTTAATTACAAGGATTTGTATTTAATTCATCAAATATTTTAATTATATTATTTTTATACTTTAAAATCACTCATATACTTATAGTTAGCAAATTATATTATATTTATTTAATTCTAAGCTCCAAAGTGGATCCTAACCTAGCTATAATCAACTAGTGAAGAGTAATTATAAAGTACAATCGAAATTAAATGGACAAATCTGAATCGTTTTCACAAAGTATTTGACATGCAAAATTCATTCATTTTAGGCTATATTTCCTTTAAGGTTAAGCACATAAAATAATTTGTTTGACAAAAAAATTATAATATGAATGATTGAGTGTATACCAAGGGATAAACTTAAGATATTATATGTATATAGTAAATGGTATTACGTACTCTTTTTGTTTCAATTTATGCACATTGCTACACTCATAGAAGTTATTTTTGTTTTTGTTTGCCTTTCTTTCCCCTGCGCCGAGGGTCGATTGGAAACAGCCTCTCTGCCCTCTTGGGTAGAGGTAAGACCTGTCTACATATTAACCTCCCCAGACTCCACTTTGTGGGAATATATTGGGTTGTTGTTGTTATTATTGATATCCTCATAGATGCGTACGAGCTTTCCTCTATACTACCTTTTTGCCATCGTGACTTTAAACTTCGTAATATGGCACCCAAAACAAAAGTTATGGTTGCCCTAAACTATGAATAACTTAGAGACATACTAGTGGATATTCATAGTTTTACTCGCACATTAATTAACAAAATGTTCTTAAATCTCGAGATTTCATTTTCTTTTGACAAATATTATTATTTATTCAAATAAGCACTTGAAAACTTATCATACATCCAAATAGAATCAACACTCTCTTTCAGATGAATTTATAAACATCTCTTAGTATCATCAAGTGGAAGAAAAAGATGGAATTCAACAAGTTAATTTTGTTTCCCTGATAAATAATTCAACAACATAGAGATAGATTAGCGTATCTTCATAGTTTTACTTGTGTGATTGACAATTTATTCTTCCTTGGAGCAATGGTAAAGTTGTCTTCGTGAAATCTATAGATTACGGGTACGAACCGTTAAATCAACCACTAAACTTGCATCCTTACTCAAATCCTGCATGACTGCGGAGTGCTTTATGCACTGAACTGTTCTTTTTCATTCCTCAAGAAAAACCTGTCTCAAATAGTCCTCATTAGCGCATAAAACACAAGAAAGACAAGAGATGGTACTTATTTTTTACTGGAATATCAAGATCAATATCACAAGAGATGGAATTAACAGACCTCAAGAACAGATAGAGTTGTAATAAAGTTTCATCATTTTCACCCTTAAGAAGAAATGATGAGAAAGTGAAGGTAAATAATACGTAGAAGTAATAATAAAGGCAAGGAGTTATGTTGGCTAATCAAAGCCTTGAGTTGTAGTAATTCCTACCATGCAAAGAGAATGGTGAAGGCGTCCATTCGTCACATTCCACAAGTCAAGTGAAAGAAAAAATGTGAAGTCATATTTTATCGATTGTAACAGTAAAGTCGCTAAAGGTATTTGGTAAGAGTGTTCATAAAAACCCGAAAAATCAAACCAAACTGAAAACCAAATCAAATCTACCAAAGAAAATTGATACTTTTTGGTTTAGTTTGGTTTTGGTTTTGAATTTTAAAAATCAATCAAATTTAGTTTGGTTTTGGTTTTAATCAAAAAAATCGAACCAAATCGACTATAGGAGTAGCTATTTCAAATATATTATTACAACTATAAATATGTATATTGTTGTACAAAGTTTCAAAATATTTATGGTAAATGTTAATAGTTTGCATTTTTAATATAGTTCTTTGTCTTTACATTATAGTTTGATTGATAGTTTTCTTTTGTTTAATGTGAGAATTCATTTCGTGTTAAAAATAACATATTCTTAATCGAGTCCTTAAATTATTCATCGCTATTTGATTATCATCAATATATCTTGGTAAATAATAGATTTCTCAAAGTGCAATTGATTTGATGGTGTTACATTGAAAATATGATCGCCGGAATATGTGTTTGGTAGTGTATGTATTATATTTAAGAACAAACCGACAAATAACCGAAAAAACCGAAAAACTGACATAAACCGAATCGAGAAAAAACGGCTTAGATTTAATTTGGTTCTAATATTTGAAAAAACTACTTACTTAATTTGGTTGAAAAACCGACCATGAACACCCCTAGTAGTCGGGATTATTTCACTATAGTAGTAGCATCTAAATAGCTAAACTATATCAATTATAACAATAAAGTCGTTAAAGTATTTTACATCTTTTAACGTGATAAAAATAGTTTTGTGATTTTGTAGTTATAACGGCTAAGATTATGTGACCATATATGAAATTAATTCCAAGTTGTTAGTAAATTACTAAATTTATAATTTAGTTGTACCAAGTAAGTTTTCCGTTTAATAGAGACGTGTGTTTAATTAATTCTTATTGTCTACTTTTGGAGGGGGGGGGGGGAGTCTCTTTTTCTTATCCAATAAAATAGAAAATTTTCTTTTAAAAAAAAAGATAGACATATCATGTTGTCTAATTTAACTATGTCTATTTCAAAATTTCAAATATCATTTAAAAATATATTGTGAACTCGGTAATTAAAACTGGCTATAAAATCAATAACAAGTTCGGCACTTGGTCATTTACTTTGTGCGCTGAAGGGACATACTAAGAACTTAGTTGCCTTTGCATTTTTTTATAATAAATACATGACAGCCATATGTGTTGCACCTAAACTTTCTTTTTACTTAATTATGATTAATTAATATGTATTCCCAGATTATTGATGTGAGGAAAAAGCATTAGAAGACATATTTCAAACCATTAACTCATTCAAGAATATGCTAAAAACAAATTATAGTAACTGCAAAAAGAATTCCCATATTGTAAAAATGGAAAAAAGAAATACTAGCAATAAGTCTAACAAAGAGATCTCTAACACTGACTCCAAATCTGTTCCTAAATAACACTACAGCTGCCTAGCCTGAAACTCCATTTATATCTAACCCTTTTGTCCCTAGCTATCACCTAAAATATGGTCATCTATTTCTCTATTCCCCCTACCTTCCTTACATCTTTGTACAAAGAACCAATGAACAAAGCAATGATAAAAACAGTAAGCAATTTAAACTAAGAACTGAAATGACAAGGCAGAGGAGATGAAAAGACTAGGAAAAACTATTCTCTTCACTCTTGTTACTCAGGGTTGAAATCTGATTGCGCGATTGAAGTACGAGCTGTGGCATTGCTCTCAGGCGGGCCAGGGCTTAGGGGACGGATTGAGCATGGAGCAGCCTGCTTGTCTTGTGTATCCTCGGGGAAGACGTCGTTGCTTCTCATTTCCATGACCTTCTTGTGAGAGTTAGAGTGCAAGGATGGAACAAATGTGGGGGCTGCGGCAGGGCGGTACTCAGGGAAGAGTCGACCTTTCTTGTAGCGAACGCCACACGCGTTGCAGAGGGTTTTTGGTCCCATTGGACCTGCCCTCCATTGAGGCGTCTTTGTTATCTCGCAATGCATGCATTTCCTAACTGTTTGTAGTGCCCGCTGGTAATTCTGATTCATGTCGACTGGAGCTAGAGGAATGGAAAATTTGATTCTCTTTTTCTTCATGGGAGACTCCCCAAAATTGTCAGATTCCAATGTATCTTCGGGCGCAACAAATTGCTGGTGAATCTCGGTGAAGGATGATGTTGGAGACATGAGTTGACTTACTGGCCGAGGATTAAAAGCTGCAGGGCGAGGACGCTTGCTCCGAGCACGTTGTGTACCACGACGGGATGGACTAAGAGGAGGAGTCGTTTTCCCCGCCCCCGAGCTTGATGAGCTGCTGCTGCTGCTCTCAAGCACAGAAACAGGACTTGAGGACAGGAATTTGCTATGAGATGGCTCCTTGTTGACAGGAAAATGTTCTTTCCCCATTGTCAATCCGCCACAAGAGAAGGAATCCTCCACAAATGTTGAAAGCCATTCGAGTTGAACTATATCCTCGTACTACAAATACAGAAAAATGATATCATTAAGAGTTTTTATGAAGTAAGCAATGAAACTTCATAGGCATCACCAAATTATAAACGACAAGAGTAATTAGTTGAAGGTTCCTTGTCACTATTTCTTGAGCCGAGGGTCTATCGAAGCAGTCTCTCTACCTTCACAAGGTAGGGTAGGGATAAGGTCAGCGTACTAACTACCCTTTCCAAACCTCACTTATGGGATTACACTGGATTTGTTGTTGTTGTCGTAGTAATTAGTTGAAGGACAACATATGAATTCATGTCTGATGATCCGTTTTAACGCCTAATCAGGATTTGGACACTAAACAGCACCTAATTGATACACCTAGTTTTCAATCATGACAAGATTTTCAACAGTTAGTTCAAGTGACTTATTATTGCAAACTAGTACCAGCTCATTTATTATGATGGTCCCTCAGACACCCACCAACCTTTACGACATCCATGTGCAAGTGCCAATGGACTGAAGAGAAATTGACTAACTTTGCCTACTATAAGGACACTCTTTTGAGCATTAAATAGGAAAACAAAGTATCATTTTGCAAATACCCATCAGAAGGTAAATACCCTCATAATAGAGGGTTTGAATTTGAAAGTGAAATTTGAACTAAAAACTTATCAACAAGTCGTTATCAGTAGAATGTGTGGACAAAATCATCAGATTCTAAAAGCTCCAAATGATTGAACTGACTGCACTTGTAGCAAGATTTTGAACAGAAATTTGAAAATCCAACCTACCATTACCATGCATTTAAGATAAATATTCAAGCATATGAGCTAGCACCATTAAAAATTCTCAGCATAATCACGAACGGAACAATCACGATAATTAGTTAAAACTAGAAGCATTTTAACAAAAAACGTATGCGTGCAAGCTGGCCTGAACACCAGCTGGTAGTCAAATGCTCAGAAAATGATAGCAACCAATCGCGCGACAAGACATTCGCATACAACAGGTCCATGCCAGTTACTTAAATTTATAATGCACAATTTGTAAATTTTAATTAATATCGCTTAGCATTCAAATATCCACAATCAAGATAGCAAATTTAAGAAATCATAGTGAAATTGCTGCACTCACAGGAACTAAGAGCTCGGCTGAGAAGTCGGAAGTTGAAATTCTGTGACTGCCAAAGAAAAGTGAGTCGGAATCCGGTAAGGGGTCGTTGCAAATGCTGGGAAAATTCTTGCAATCAGTAGAGTCAAGGTCACCACACTCATTTTCTGGGGAAAATTCAATTAAATCATCCATATGGTCAAAGAAACTGGCACAATCTATCTCATCCACTAAATTTGACCCCATGCTGTATACTCTTTTTTCCTCTAAACTATAGTAGTTACCTGTAAAAAATAAAACAATACAATGAATAATTAATGTCTAGATAACAATTCATCATCTTCCAATTATCCTATACTTTATAGCAATGAAGGTGAAACTGGAATGCATATAAACATTATAGAGTAAGAAGATGAGCGGTACTCCCTCTGCTACATTTTATGTGACACTCCTTTTTCAGTATGTTCCAAAAATTGACCTTTTTGATATTCAGACACATTTTAACTTAAACTTCTCATTTTATCCTTAATAACATAATTTTAATATTATGGCATATTTAAGATCACAATTTCCAAAAAAAAAAAATTCTTAAACATAACACCATCAAAAACCTTCACATAAAATGGACCGAGAATTTACTAGCGCAAAGCATATTATGTTTTACCCTTAATGACATGAATTTATGCTCACCAATATATTAAGACATGAGTTCCAAAAATGTTTTTTTCTTAAACATTGCACCATCAAACACCTTCACATAAAATGACATGAGTTAATGGCGTAAGCATGCAGTGAAGGGTAGGGGCCACCATCAGCACCAACATAGCTTCAAGCTGGAGCAATGTTGTCACAATGATGCTAGCCAGCACAAAGGGGAGCCTGGCCCATTTTAGCAGAAAAGGTTGAAAATTCTTTTTGGATTCTTGTAACTTAAAAGAAAAGCATATAAAAGATTCCCAAACTGGGATACTACTTGTACTTTCCCAAATTAATTTACAATTGGTAAAAAAAAAAACAAAAAAAAACAATAAGCTGGTGTGAGAACGAACAAGCACACTACTGAAAATGAGGATGAACTGATAATACTTGAATAAATCGAAAAAAATTCAAAAATGCAAATGCAAATTCAAAACCATACCTCTTAAGAAATCCAGGAAGTCGCAGAGCCCCAAAATGCAGAAAAGTTCTAATTTATCAAAATTTCTTAAAAATTCACTCCACTAAAGAACATTCCCCTGGAATATATCAAGAAAAAAAATGTTAGGAACACATTAAAAAAATGCAAATAGCAGAGTAAAAACTGAAACTTTATGCATAGAAGTCCCTGAAACATAAAATTTATTGGCTCATTTCAAGCAAAACAAGTACTATTAGGGAAGGATAACAGAAATACTTAACATTGTTTTAGCTTCGCTCAATTTTAAACATAAGCAGAAAAATACCTAAGAAACACTCCGAAAGCACAAGAGGAAAAATAAACTACCAGTAACTAAACAGGGGTCTCAAATATAAGTATCAAACTACATAAAATGACAGAGAAACAGGGGCGGAGCTATAGCATTTCATCGCCATTTGTCGAAAAATTATATAGCATATATAGATAGCGGCAAAGCCAAAAAAAATTTCAAGGTTGTTCAAAATTACAGTGTATATGTATATAATGTATAAAAGTAATGTATAATTTTCTATACGACTCAGTATAACTTTCGGGCAAAATGTGCTCAAATAATGCGTAATTCCTAATTTTGCCGTTGCAAATAATACTACAATATCCCAGAAAAGAATAGCTCTTCTCGGGGGTGGAGGGAGTATAGAAGCTACTAATTTAGGAACACAATAACTTTAGTTTAGTAGGCGTTTGGACATAAAAATTATAATTTTTGAAAAAATAATATTTAGAGTTAAAGTTGAAAATTGGTATTGGAATTTGAAATTAAATTTGAATATGCATTCCGGTTGAAAAAAAAAGTCAGTTTTACACGGGAGAAAAAGTCTGTCTGAAAATTTTAAATTTTGGAAAAACTCATTTTCAATTTTTTTCCAAAAACTTGTAATTTGGCCTATAAACACATCTTAAGAGTTTTTTTTAAAATAAAAAAAAATATGGATAAACGGAGCCCTAAACCATATATTTGTGGCAAAAAAAATTCGTATAAATTATTAATTCGAAAGAGAATCCCAAACTTATAAGCTTTAAATGTTGGCTCCGCCTTCGCCTCTTCCCTGTCTCTCGTGAAGCAAACGGAGTTTTAGAGGTACAAAAATATTTAGGAAAGGATAAGAGAGATACCCAATTTAAAAAAAAAAAAAAAAAAAAACAGAACATTTCTGAGGAGAGAATAAACAGAACCAGCAATTCTAAACAGGGGACTCAAATAGTACAAAAAAAAAACACTCCAGTGCACTAAAATTTCCATTATGCACGAAATTCGGGAAAAAACTGGAAAACAAATGTCTATATTACGCAAATTTTTGTGCAAGAGTCTATTTTGGCGGCTTGAAACCAAACAACAATATAGGGTGGGTTTGGGATCCTATCCGATAGGACAGAGAGAGTGTTTTCAATCCACACTCGCGAAATAGCTTGAAACCAAAGAAAAAGGAAAAACAAACAGTAAAACTATAGGCTATAGGTAGTGTGAATGAATGAAGTGTACCTGAGGAGAAAAGGTGAGAAGAGAAAGAATTAAGAGAAGAGGAAAGGGTTTATATATGAGTGAAATTTAGTAGAAATGAGAAAAATGAAGAAAGCTAAAAAAGGGAAGAAGAGAAAAGGAAGGTGCTGAGTAGGTGAGGCTCTTATTCATTGCTAGCTGTACTTTATTACCAATCTCAGCTGACCACCGTCGTCATCTTTAAGTCTCCTCTCCCTCTCTTCTCATTTGTGCACACCGGACCCATTCCTCTCCCACCGTTTTTTTTTTTTCCATTTTTTTAGAAATACAACTATAGCATACACCACTAGAAAACGGTATAAATACATCCAGTAATACTGATAGAAATCGGTTGAATAATATAAAAATAATTGATTTTCGATAGACTTTAATTCGTTAAAATTAGATTGGTCGGTAATAAATACGGATCGAAGTCGGTCGCAATTTTCGACCAATTTCGATCGATTAATAAAATTTCATATTCGACTAAAAAAAGAAAAAAAGTACCGAAAAACCCGATCACAATCGATTGATATTTAAATTATGCAATTAAACATGCGACCAAAAAAGAAAAGATTGATCGAAGTTAGTCGATATTTTAATTATACAATTAAAAAATGTACAATCTGAGAATCGAATCGGGATCTGTAGTGAGATAGGATACTACTCTACCACTAGATAATTGGTATATTTTGGATAAAGACTATCTTTTATTTCATTTATACTATATTTTAAGACCATCTTTTATTTTATGTGTACTCTTTATTTGCATTTTCGTGCGAAATAAAGCGACCAAATCGATTTTATTAAAATATAAAATTATGCCAGAATTCGGTTGTTTTATAAAATGACTGACTGAATAACCGACCAATTTCGAAAATATCAATTTTAATTGTTTTATATGAAAACGGCCAAAGATGGTTGATTTCTTAAAAAATAAACCAAAATAGTTTTTCGTATTTTTGTGTCAAAAAACCCGATCGAAGTTGGTCGGTTTAAGAAAAAAAATTATACTGATCGACTTTGGTCGATTATTCAATCAATTTTTTGATCGATCGAAGTCGGTTGGTTTGATGCGATCAATTTTGGCCATAGCTCTAGTAATGGTATTTCACTTTAATTGTATAAGTGAAGTTTAGAGAAAGGCAAGTTGTACATGGGGGTAGGCACTTTGTCGCAAGCAACATCACATTTTGTCAATATTTTTATTAAAAATATATGTTAGGTAATTAAAAAAATTGAAAAATATGGACTAAATATAAAAATGACACCGTTTATTATTACCGTAATTTATTTATTTGCTTACTCTTTCAAATGGTAATGCTGCTTATAAAATTCTCTATGTACACTATTAATTGTACACAAAACTTATCTCTACTTTTATACGGTAGAGGAACTATAATATATCCTCGATTCAAAATAATCCAAAAATATATATTTCAAAATAAGTTTGAAAAATATAAGAGTAAAAATCCGATGATAAAAATATTATAGAACAGAAAAGTAATAACAATAAAATAATTAATAAAGTTAACTAAAGTAAAAGAAGAATGTAGTCATAAAACTGAAGAATAGGATAAAGATAGCATAATAACAATAATACCATAAAGAAGAACACGAAACAAGAATCGATGCTATATTATACTAACTTCATTAACCACTACAAATTTCATCCTCTCTTACTTTCTTCTTTAATTTTGATACACAAAATTACTTAACACTTATACTGATAAAACATAATTAGGTATTTGTTGGAATAAATATAGTACATGCAAATTAATAATGAATTTCACTATTATAGTATAAATAGATTAAGTTATATATACCTTTAAGTTTTTTTTAAAAAAAATTACAACATGAGAATAGACATGAATTTTGAAGAGAAATTTTTAAGAGAAAATCTCACTTTATACCCATTGATTCTAAACTATTTACCCTTTAATGCCTAGACCCAAATTATTTACTACTCCTATCTATGTGACTCAAATTATTTACCCGACACCTTCCAACTTTCAAGTTCTAACTGCATCGATAATATCTATTAGTGTAGTAGATTTGTATTATATGGATCCAATATATATTTTGAAAAGACAAAGTATGCAACTCCATGTTGCTACTAACATCACATTGGTTATAACGACCTATAACTCACAATGTGTGAAAGAGAAAAGTTAAGGGAGGATTAAATATTTTTTATCGTTTAGTGTTTGAAACTTATTCAATCTAGTAAATTGTATTTGCGGCTAAGTAAATCCATTACAAAGGGTAAATCACTCTTTATTAACAAATTTTCTATTTCTAAAATTCAAACACAAAATCAAGGTGAGACTATCCGATGTGGAGAGTTGTAAGCAAGAACTTTCCAACAATATTGGACATCAGTTTCTTTTTTCCTTCATAGTGGATCACTACTCAAGTACTATATGCTTATTTCACATAAGTCCTTTAATTTTTGATTTTTTTTGTCTATAGAGAAATGTCAACATTCAAATAATGCAAGGATGATCGTTATACTATAACATTATATTATTATAGTTTACAATATATTATAATGGTATATTGTAATAATTGGAGAAGAACAAAATTACCTAACAGCATACCGCTACAGTATACAATATACTATCAGAGTATATAGTTATACTCCAATAGTATATTATTATAGTTTACAAAATTTTGTTTTGAAGATTTTTTGGTTGATTCAAAGTGGGTGTTATTAAATATTATTTATAGTGCCTTCTAAAAGTTCATACTGAAATTTGATCTCATTTGGAGCTTATATAAGGTGATTGAGATTGAATTTTTCCCTTGAAAATAAAGAAAAATACAGTTATTCAATAGTATACCGCTATGGTATATAAATATACAATAAAAGTATATAGCTATACTGCAACGTTATACTATAATAGTCAAAGAACACTGTTACCCAACAGTATACCGCTATGGTATATAATATACTATAATGGTATAATATAATAATATGCAATATACTGCAACTGTATGCTGTAATATTATACAATATACCATCATAGCATACTTACTGATATTTGTTGAATTATATAGGTGTTATTCTGTAAAGCTAAAGTCATGATTATAGTAGCATTATATTGTTGTAGTATAGGATATAATAAAACAATATACTGTAATAAATAAGTTATTTTTAAAAAAATTCAACTAGGTCCTTGCAAATGTTTTCTTAAATAAAATTTTGATAGGAAAATAATATTAATTGTATAGAAGCATGTGTCATAAGACATAAAATAGTAATATACCTATTTTGTATATTTATATGCAGTTTTGGTATACCATTATGATAAGTATTTTATAATAATATTAAATACTAATTTGTCATTTTATTATATTAATATACCATCTTATTATAATGATATATAATTTTGGATCTTATGCGCTAGAATATTTACAGTAATACAAATATTTTAAAAAAGATAAAAAAAGAGATAATAAGAAAAAGATAAATAAGATAACTACACCATATAGGTTATTTTTTTGATAATTGATACGGAGAAAAAGAAAAATATGAAACAAATCAGGGAAAAACATATTCTCTATTAGTTTTGGCATACTATTATGACAACTATTTTATAATAACATTAAATACTAATTTGTCATTTTATTATACTAATATACCATCTTATTATAATGATATCTAATTTTGGATTACATGCGCTAGAATATTTAATGTAATACATATAATTTAAAAAAGAAAAAAAAATGAAAGATAATAAGAAAAAGATAAATAAGATATACTATATAGGTTATTTTATTGATAATTGATATGGAAAAAAAGAAAATTATGAAACAAATAAGGGGAATAAAATATTGTATCAGTTTTTTTCTTTAACTATATAACAAAAGGAAAAAATAAATAAAGAAAAAGATCAAACGAGTGATGGATCAAAATAAGTATTCTATGGTCCATAGAATATGTAAACTGGGTAAATATTTTAGTTTGGGTAGAAGCGGGTAAATTATTTGTATTGAGTAGGTATCTGTGAACTTATCCCAATTTTTTAGTCATTTTTAAAATTAATAGCTAACAATATATATATAATAAAAAACAATTATATATATATATATATATATATATATAAAATAAAAAACAAATTGACAGTCGGCCAATTTTATATTTTATCCAATTTAGAATTGTTTTACATCGAATTCGAATTGTTTCTGTTCTTTTTCAACGATTAAATTGCGGAACCTTAACGTATATGTTCGCCCGTAATTATTGCCAATTTTGGAAAAGCTAAAGCGCGTCAATTGCCTCTTCTGTAACGGCCGTTATTTTTGACATTTGAGATGCCTACACTTTGTTCTTTCACTTATCGAATTTGACTTCCGCATACCACGCGCAAATGACTCAAAGACCAATGATATCATTACACGCAGATTAAGTGACGTTGCATGCACCAATTAGGGAGGCGAGTGTTCTGGAAATGTTTCCTGTCGCGTGGATCCTTTGGAGAAAAAATCGAACAGCGTAAAAAGTAATAACTGCCGTTACTAAATGACAAAAGGATGTACGGTAAATGGCAACAGATTAACTAAACCTGCCTTTTAAATTTTTGGTAATTCAAAATAAAAATCTTTTTCAACAAATCGTTTTGTTTCTAAATAAATATACTCAATGATTGGCTATATGTGTATATTATAGTCTGCATTTATACTTGGCTATTCATATTTAAAAGCATATTCAGCATTTAAATTTAAATAGTTGGATTTTAAGAATATTAGTACTTACGTATTATATTTTTAAAATTATAAGTTTATAATTTCTTTGTCGAATTATATTGGATTCAATTAAATATAACTGTATCCCCTCTGTCAATATTAACTACTAGTGTTTGTTTATTAAAAGGAAAAAAGGGAATAAGAAATGGGCTTCTTTTTCATTTTTCCTTTTTACTTGCACTTTTAACATAACTTAGATTGTACTCTTTGAATATCTTCCTTCTAAAGTATTCCTCCCTTTAATTTTAATAACTTTTAACAACAATATAATAATTTAGATAGATCTCTAATTCCAAATCTAGTCCAGCTGTTACGAATTAATTAGATTAATTATCATTTAAACAAGTCACTACACTATAAAAAATTAGAATTAACTACAAATGTCGTCGCTTTGTGACTAGAACGCTCGCAACTAACAGAATTTTTTGCTAATCCGTCGCTAAATAAGATTAGCGATGATTTTTTTTTTATTTAGCTATATAATTTGTCTGCCGTTAAAACCTAATTATTTTAGTAGATATTAATTATTCGAAGCAACCCACAATTTTCCAAAAATATATGATAGGTTGGTAACAAATTGTTATTGGAGTAATGTATAGACTATAGAGAGAGCAATTTGTTATAAGTGGAAAGTGCCTATACGTAATAGCTTAAACCGTTGTCTCTATTTTCTCATTGATTGTTTATGCTAAAATTATTTGGTTGAGTGCTAAAATTATTCGTTACTTCCTCCGGTGCAAAATAAGTGATTTTTAGATGTTTTCATACATATTAAGAAAGTCACTCTTTAACATTAATTAGCAATTGAATTGACCATTTTAACATTACTATCTCACATAAACACTCCTAACTCATATTCCAACACTATTTACTCCAAGGACAATGTAAGAAAAACATCATTAAGTCATTCTTGAAATCCGAAAAAATCACTTATTTTGGACCACAAAAAAAACTAAAAAATTACTTATTTTGGACCGGAGGGAGTAATAAACAATGACGAGCAAAGTAAAAATCCTCAAAGAAATTAAAGAAATAACCAATACTGAACTATAAAAGAAATAATGATTGTCTTTTATATAAGAAAAACAAAAACCAAATTAATGATTGTCACTTCCTTCACTTCAAAGATAAGCAAATAAGTAGTTTTGTCAGTCTCATAAGTTTAAGAATCTACACTATCTGCAAATGCACATGACATTATATATATAGACTTTGTTAATTCATGCAGATCTTGTAAAAGATAAAAGATAATGAAAATTGAAAATTCGTAATGATGATACTAACTAGTACAGTAGAAGATTAAAATTTACTAAAAAAAAGACTCTTCGTATATTAGAGATGTAATTATTAAAGTACATTATTAGATAATTCTTACGGGTCGTTTGGTACGATGGATAAGAAAAAATTATCTTGGGACAAAAATTTAAAACGCCTTATTGAGATAAGTTACCTAATGATTAAAAATAGTATCATGATAACTTATACTTGCAAGACAGTAGACTAGTAATTCCAAGATAAAGCAGTAAAATTGACAATCACATAATTAATACTACAACATATCAAACAGTTAATAAGAGATAATGTCAGAATAACTAATCACATCATAACTAATTTCAGTATGACTAATTCCATTATAACTTATTTTCGAACCAAAGGACCTGTGTTATATATAATCCTTAAGTCCAGTGAAACCTCTTTATAACAACCTCGTTTGTTCTAGATTTTTTTGGCTATTATAACTAAGTGTTGTTATAAAGAACTTGTATTCTAATATAGCATGGAAATTGGTTCCAAAAGAAACATGATTTTTATAGTGAATGATTGTTAAATATTGCCATTTTGTTATAGAGAGGTCGGACGGTATTATTACTGCAAACAGAGCACTATAATATTGAAAATTCATAGCAATTTTGAGTAATTTTTGATTGAGAGTATAATTGTTGCATTAATTGTTTTGTTGTTAAAAGCTTCAAATAAATTAAACTAGAGTGTCCTTAGACCGAAAAGAATAAGAAAAAATGTCAATAGAAAACAATAACATATGAGGTCATGCTATCAGAAATTGGGATAGCTGCACATGGTAATGTACATGCAAATCTAGAAGTAGATCACTTAGATTAGACTTCACATTACATGCATCAAATCCAATCTTCCCTTAGAAAATGTCTAATGAACAAACTACAAAGAGGTTTCTTTGCCTAATTTCAAATCAGTGCAGCACTGTGGTAATTAGTTATGTTAGCTCGGATTTTTCAAAAGTATTGTCAGGTGTATTAGATTTTCCTAAAGTAATTTATTTTTGAAACATATGATACGAATACATCAATATTTTAAAGTATTCACACAACATAGATGGTAAGCACAATATCTCAAGATAATGACCCTTTTCTTATGAGGCCCTATATGGTAGGAGGTGCAGGTCTCCCGTGGGTTGGTTCGAGCTGGGCGAGGCCAGGTTGCTAGGTACTGAGATGGTCCAGAATGCAATGGACAAGGTCAAGGTGATTCAGGACAGACTTTGTGCAACCCAATCTAGACATAAGAGTTATGCGGACAAGAAGGTCCGCGATGTGGCTTTTATAGTTGGCGAGCGGGTTCTGCTTCGGGTCTCGCCTATGAAGAGCGTTATGAGGTTTGGGAAGAAGGGCTGCGATCTGTCACGACCCGGATTTCCCACCATCGGGGTCGTGATGGCGCCTACTAAATGGAAGCTAGGCAAGCCAAATATTAATTACATCTCCATTAATTACCAATTTCTTATTATGATTTATTATTAAAAACATATAACTTACAGCGGAATAATCAAAATTAGCGGAAGACTTAGTCAAATATGATAAAGAAAACCCAAACATGATACACTACCCAAGATCGGTGTCACAATACTCGCGAACTTCTAAGAATAATACACATAATTGTCTGAAAGAAAATACAAGTTGTTTATCTCGATTATATGAGATAATAGAATGAAAAACATAGATAGAAGAGACAACGGGTCCTGCAGACGCCTGCAAGGCTACCTCGTAGTCTCGGTAGTCGAAAAATCCACAAGTCGCTACTGTCGTTGCTGCTGTCCGTAACCTGTATCTGCGCAAATAGAGCACAGAGTGTAGTATCAGCACAACCGACCCCATGTGCTGGTAAGTGCCTGGCCTATCCCAGCGAACTAGTGACAAGGCTAACGCCAGTCACCCACATAAACCTGTACAGTTGCAATATATATATACACAATACATTTATAAGGAAAGACTGCTCTGAAATAACAGTCAATAACTCGTGATATCCAGAATAATCTAATCAACAGAATAAATCTTACTTTCATGTCTCAATTCCTCTCTCATTTCATATCTCGTGGTAGGCGAACCACCCGCTCCCAACTATCACAGTAACTACATCTTGTGGTAGGCGTACCACCCGCTCCCAAATATATCAATAGGCTACCGGCAACTATGGCCAATGCCAAGATTTAAATCACTTTGTGGTCGGCGTGCCACACGATCCCATTTCTTATTATATAAGTGGTCGGCGCGCCACACAATCCCAAATCATAAATATATAAGTGGTCGGCGCGCCACACGATCCCAATTCATAAATACATATATTACCGGCATTTAGCCAATAATCTTTACATTAACAATATTTATAATTACAGGTTTCAAACCAATAATTGA
Source organism: Nicotiana noctiflora (assembly GCA_032618575.1). Lineage (NCBI taxonomy): Eukaryota > Viridiplantae > Streptophyta > Magnoliopsida > Solanales > Solanaceae > Nicotiana > Nicotiana noctiflora. The sequence goes on from JASVEL010006497.1 coordinate 103,531, forward strand.
TAATAATTTCAACAATTTACCTCCATTACCGGTATAACACCAATAACTCTTAATCAACAATTTATTCATAACTAAATTCCATTTCCTTCGAACTAGGATAGAACAAACACTTACCTCGAAGGTTTACGGACGATTCAATCCGTAGCAATGCCTTTTCCTTTCGAATTTGACTCCAATCCAATCGTATCTATACACAATTGATTTAATATCATCAATTCTACTTAACAAACTAGTTCATATTGCTAAATATGATTTTTACAACATTTTGCCCCGGAATAGTAAAAATCGACCCCGAGCCCACATAATCGAAACTCAAGTTTCGAACCAAAATAAGTTCACCCAATCCTCCATGAGTTCAAATATACAATTTGTTCTTAAGTTCGACTCCAAAACGAGTTCTAGATCGCAAATTCTTTGAAAGCCCTAACTATACCCATTTCTCAAATTTTTCAACCAATTTACACATGTTTAAGCCTAAGAATTTGATTGATTTTGATGAAAAATGAAGAAGATGAGTTAAATAATACTTACCCAATGAACTTTGATGAATAAATGCCCCAAAGATCGCCTAAGAGCTGTGGAGAAGAAAGGATTTTGTGAAAGTGGGATAAAATCCCGTAAGTGTTCTGTTTTGGATTAATTCACTGGGCGAAAATTTACCCGACGCGATCGCGTGAATTGGGCTGCGATTGCGTAGAGGAAAGACTGGCCTCTTATGCGATCGCGTGCAAGTGGTTGCGATCGCGTGGAGAAAAGACCGGAAGCTACGCGATCGCGTGAGGGATGCTGCGATCGCGTAGAGGAAATTCACCAGGCAACTTATTTGGCCTATGCGATCGCGTGAAAATGACTACGATCGCGTAGGGAAAAAACTGGAAGCTACGCGATCGCGTGAGGGATGCTACGATCGCGTAGAAGGACTAGCCAATGCAGTGCGATCGCGTAGAACAAAATCCCTGTGCAGAAATCCCTGTGCAGAAACAGCAGAATTTCTGCTCTGTTTTCAAATCCAAAAACACCCCGAACCACCTCCGAAACACTCCCGAGCCCTCGGGGCTCCCAACCAAATATGCACACTAACTCAAAAATATTATACGAACTTGCTCGCGCGATCAAATCGCTAAAATAACATCAAAATCAATGAATTGAGCCTTAAAACTCAAGAATTCTTTCAAATTTCATAATTTTCAAAATTTCCAATTTAAGGCCGAAACACGTCAAACGACGTCCGTTTTCAACCAAACTTTACAGGAAGCGCTTAACCAATATATATGACCTGTACCGGGTGTCGGAACCAAAATAAGAGCCCGATACCAGTACTTTTTAATCAAAATTCAGTTTCATTTTCCTTAAACATTTTCAGAAAACAATTTAATAGAAAAATTCTTTTACCGGGGTTTTAGACCTCGAATTTCAATTCCGGGCATATGCCCAAGTTCCATATTTTTCTACGAATTTTCTGAGACCGTCAAATCACGGATCCGGGTCCGTTTACCAAAAATGTTGACCAAAGTCAATCATATCAATATTAATATCAAAATTCTTCAACTTTTTCACATATTTCACATATTTCAACATAAAAATTTTCCAGCTTTGTGCCGGACTGTGCACGCAAATCGAGGCAACTATAAATGAGGTTTTCAAGACCTCAAAGGCTCGTAATGATTAATAAAACAAGTGATGACCCTTTGGGTCGTCACAATCTCCACCTCTAAAACAACCGTTCGTCCTCGAACGGACAAAAGAAAGAAGTACCGAGTCAGGAAACAAGTGTGGGTAACGGCTCCGCATATCAGACTCGGACTCCCAGGTCGATGCCTCAGGAGGCCTGGCCTCTCCACTGAACACGCACAGAAGGATAACTCTTCGACCTCAACTGTCGCCGGTCTAGAATGGCTACCGGCTCCTCCTCGTAAGATAGATCATTGTCCAATTGGACATTACTGAAGTCTAACACATGTGTGGGATCGCCGTGGTATCTCCGAAGCATAGATACATGAAAAACTGGATGCACGGCTGATAAGCTAGGCGGCAAAGCTAATCTGTAAGCCATCCCTCCCACTCTGTCTAGAATCTCAAATGGACCAATATACCTAGGGCTGAGCTTGCCCTTCTTCCCGAACCTCATCACGCCCTTCATAGGCGACACTCGGAGCAATACTCGTTCGCCAACCATGAAATCTACATCTCGAACCTTACGATCCGCACAAGTATTCTGCCTGGACTGAGCTGAACGCAATCTCTCCTGAATAGTCTTGACCTTATCCAATGCCTCCTGAACTAAGTCTGTACCTAACAACTGAGCCTCTCCCGGTTCAAACCATCCAACTGGTGATCGACATCGCCTACCATACAACGCCTCATACGGAGCCATTTGGATGCTAGATTGGTAACTGTTATTGTAGGCGAACTCTGCTAATGGCAGAAACTGGTCCCACGAGCCTCCGAAATCAATAACACAGGCTCGAAGCATGTCCTCTAGAATCTGAATAGTCCTCTCGGACTGGCCGTCCGTCTGAGGATGAAATGCTGTACTCAACTGAACCTGAGTGCCTAACTCCTGTTGGACTGCTCTCCAGAACCGCGAGGTAAACTACGTACCCCGATCAGAGATAATAGATATTGGCACTCCATGGAGACGAACAATCTCCCTAATGTAAACCTCCGCTAACCTCTCCGACGAGTAGGAGACAGATACTGGAATAAAGTGTGCTGACTTGGTCAGCCTATCAACAATGACCCAAATAGCATCAAATTTCCTCCGAGTCAAAGAAAGTCCAGTAACGAAGTCCATAGTGATCCGCTCCCATTTCCACTCGGGAATTTCAATCCTCTGGAATACACCACCAGGTCTCTGGTGCTCATATTTCACCTGCTGACAATTTAGACACCGAGCGACATACGCAACGATATCTTTCTTCATTCTGCGCCACCAATAGTGCTGCCGTAAGTCCTGGTACATCTTTACGACGCCCGGGTGAATAGAATACCGCGAACCGTGGGCCTCCGCTAAGATCAACTCTCGAATCCCTTCGACATTGGGCACACAAACTCGACCCTGCAATCTCAATACCCCATCATCATCTAGATTTACCTTTGTGGCACCTCCCCGTTGTACTGTATCTCTCAAATCACGCAAATGAGGATCATCAAATTGCCTCTCACGGATACGCTCTAATAAAGAAGAACGAGCGACCGTGCAGGCTAACACCCTGCTAGGCTCGGAAATGTCTAATCTCACGAACCGGTTGGCTAAGGCCTGGACATCTAGAGCTAATGGTCTCTGACTGACCGGAATATATGCAAGACTACCCATGCTGGCAGACTTTCTACTCAATGCATCGGCCACCACATTGGCCTTACCTGGGTGATATAAAATAGTAACATCATAGTCTTTTAGTAACTCTAGCCACCTTCTCTGCCTCATATTCAACTCTTTCTGCTTAAACAAATACTGAAGACTCTTATGATCGGTGTATACTTCACATGCTACACCATACAAATAATGCGTCCAAATTTTCAATGCGTGAATAATCGCCGCCAATTCTAGATCATGCACTGGATAGTTCTTCTCATGAATCTTCAACTGCCTCGAAGCATAGGCAATAACCTTGCCATCCTGCATTAACACTGCACCAAGCCCAATACGGGAAGCATCACAATAAATAGTATAAGGTCCCGTACCTGTGGGTAAAACCAATACCGGTGTTGTGGTCAAGGTTGTCTTGAGCTTTTGAAAGCTCGCCTCGCATTCATCGGACCATTCAAATTGAACACCCTTCTGGGTCAATCTGGTCAGTGGGCTTGCAATAGACGAAAATCCTTCTACGAATCGGTGATAATAACCCGCTAACCCCAAGAAACTCCGAATATCTGTGGCTGATGTCGGTCTAGGCCAGTTCTTGACTGCCTCAATTTTCTTTGGATCAACCTGAATACCTGCTGCCGTCACAATATGACCCAGGAATGCAACTGAACTTAGCCAAAATTCACACTTTGAAAATTTTGCATATAGCTGGCTATCTCTCAGAGTCTGTAAGGCCACTCTGAGATGTTGCGCATGCTCCTCCTGACTGCGGGAATATATTAATATGTCATCAATGAAGACTATTACAAACAAGTCTAAATAAGGCCGGAACACCCGATTCATTAATTCCATAAAAGCTGCTGGAGCATTTGTCAACCCAAAAGACATGACTAGAAATTCATAATGTCCATACCGAGTGCGGAACGCTGTCTTAGGGACATCGGATGCCCTAATCTTCGGCTGATGATAGCCAAATCTCAAATCTATCTTTGAAAATACCTTGGCACCCTGAAGCCTGGTCAAATAAATCATCAATTCGCGGAAGTGGATATTTATTTTTGATAGTCACCTTGTTTAACCGTCGATAGTCAATGCACATTCTCATCGAACCATCTTTCTTCTTTACAAATAATACAGGTGCACCCCACGGCGAAACACTGGGCCTAATGAAACCCTTTTCAAGTAAATCCTGCAATTGTTCCTTCAATTCTTTTAACTCCGGCGGAGCCATACGGTATGGGGGAATGGAAATGGGCTGAGTGCCTGGAGCCAAATCAATGCAAAAATCAATGTCCCTATCGGGCGGCATACCTGGCAAGTCTGAAGGAAATACTTCAGGAAATTCGCGAACCACAGGCACCGAGTCAATAGAAGGAACCTCGGCACTAGAATCACGGACATAGGCCAAATAAGCCAAGCATCCCTTTCCAACCATACGCTGAGCTTTAACATAAGAAATAACATTACGGCTAGTATGACATGAAATTCCTTTCCACTCTATACGAGGCGAATTCGGCAGGGCTAAAGTCACAGTCTTGGCATGGCAATCTAAAATAGCATGATACGGAGATAGCCAGTCCATGCCTAGTATAATATCAAAGTCCGCCATATTTAGGAGTAATAAATCAGCACGGGTCTCGAGACCCTCAATTACTATAATACATGACCGATGAACTCGATCAACCACAATAGAATCGCCTACTGGTGTAGACACATGAACAGGAACACTCAGTGGATCACTGGGCTGAATCAAGTATGGTGCAAAATAGGAAGACACGTACGAATATGTAGACCCAGGGTCAAATAATGCTGATGCCTTTCTATCACAAACCAAAATAATACCTGTAATGACGGCATCAAAAGACTCAGCCTCTGGTCTGGCGGGAAGTGCATAACATCGGGGCTGTGCCCCACCACCCTGAGCAGTATCTATAGGACGATCAACTGATGGCTGGTCTCTACCTCTATCGGCCTGAGCTCCACCTCTCTAACCTCTGCCTCCACCTCTATGTCCTCTACCCCCACCTCTAGCTGGCTGGGCTGGCTGTGGGGGAACTGGGGCCTGAACCATGGCACGAGAACCCTGCTGCTGAGATCTGTCAGAAGCTCGAGGGCAATACTTGCAATGTGCCTAAGATCACCGCACGTAAAACAAGCCCTCGGCTGCTGAAAATAGCGAAATAGTGGTGCACTGCACTGATAGGCTGCTGATCAGAGTAGCGTGGCTGAGAATTACGATCACCTGAAGCATCATGAGAAACCTGAAGAGCTGACCGATAAGGCCTAGGAGGATGGCCTCTATCATAAAAATCTCTATCTCCAGACGAGGTACCACTGAATCTACCCGAATTACGAGATCTCTTATCCGATCCATGTCTCGCTCCCTGTGACAGAGCCATCTCGATCCGGCGGGCTGCATTAGCCGCCTCCTGAAAAGTGATTTCAGTTCCTGCCCCCATAGCCATCTGTAGCCGAATTGGCCGATTCAAGCCATCAATAAACCTCCTCACTCTCTCCCGATCTGTGGGAAGTATGATAATAGCATGACGAGCCAGGTCCACGAACCTAGTCTCGTGCTGTGTGACAGACATAGAACCCTGATGAAGACGCTCAAATTGTCTGCGCATAACCTCCCGATGAGTTGCTGGAAGGAACTTCTCCAAGAATAATTCTGCAAACTGCTCCCAAGTCAAAGATGACGATCCCGCTGGCCTAGTTAGACAATAATCTCTCCACCAAGTCTTGGCGGAACCAGATAACCGAAAAGTAGCAAAATCCACACCATTAGTCTCCACAATACCCATAGTACGGAGAACTTCGTGGCAGCTGTATAGGAAATCCCGTGGATCCTCTGAAGGAGTGCCACTGAATGTGGTAGTGAACAGCTTGGTAAACCTGTCCAATCTCCACAACGCGTCAGCAGACATGGCTGCACCATCATTAGACGGAGTCGCAATAATAGGTCGAGCTGCCTCAACTGGCTGAATCACAAGATCCTGAGCCTGGGGAATTACTGGCTCCGGAGTGCGCGTAGCAGGAGTCTGATTACCTCCTCCAGCCTGAGAAGTGGCTGGTGCTACCGGTAATAAACCTGCTCTGGTGATATGATCCATAAAACCTGCTATCCGGACCAAAGCATCCTGAAGATTAGGTGAAAATAAAGCTCCTCCTGGGACCTGAGCTGGGCCTACTGGAGCTGCTGGGGCTGGAACTTCCTCCTCGATATGAACCCGAGGTTCTGCCACTCGTGCTGCTGCTCGGGGCTGAGCTCTGCCCCTACCTTGTCCTCAAGGACGACCTCGACCTCGGCCTCTACCCCTAGCAGGAGCTGCCACTGCTGGTACCTCGGGCTGCTGGTCAGTAGATGAGGATGCACGTGTCCTTACCATCCGCGGAAGAACGGAGTAGAAGTTCAATTAACATTTAAAAGATCAAGTCGCACGACTGGAAAGAATAAAGAGAATATTTTCCTAACTCTGTAGCCTCTGGAGGATAAATACAGACGTCTCCGTACCGATCCTTCAGACTCTACTAAGGTTGTTCGTGAGTTGTGAGACCTATGCAACCTAGTGCTTTGATACCAACTTGTCACGACCCGGATTTCCCACCATCGGGGTCATGATGGCGCCTACTAAATGGAAGCTAGGCAAGCCAAATATTAATTACATCTCCATTAATTACCAATTTCTTATTATGACTTATTATTAAAAACATATAAATTACCAGCGGAATAATCAAAATTAGCGGAAGACTTAGTCAAATATGATAAAGAAAACCCAAACATGATACACTACCCAAGACCGGTGTCACAATACTCACGAACTTCTAAGAATAATACACATAATTGTCTGAAAGAAAATACAAGTTGTTTATCTCGATTACATGAGATAACAGAATGAAAAGCATAGATCGAAGAGACAACGGGTCATGCGGACGCCTGCAGGGCTACCTCGTAATCTCAATAGTCGGAAAATCCACAAGTCGCTGCTGCCACTGCTGTTGTCCGTAACCTGTATCTGCGCAAAAAGAGCACAGAGTATAGTATCAGCACAACCGACCCCATGTGCTGGTAAGTGTCTGGCCTATCCCAGCGAACTAGTGACAAGGCTAAGGCCAGTCACCCACATAAACCTGTACAGTTGCAATATATATATATATATATATATATATATATATATATATATATATATATATATATATATATATATATATATATATATATATGTATATATATATATATATAAGGAAAGACTCTGCTCTGAAATAACAGTCAATAACTCGTGATATCCAGAATAATCTAATCAACAGAATAAATCTTACTTTCATGTCTCAATTCCTCTCTCATTTCATATCTCGTGGTAGGCGTACCACCCGCTCCCAACTATCATAGTAACTACATCTTGTGGTAGGCGTACCACCCGCTCCCAAATATATCAATAGGGGCTACCGGCAACTATGGCCAATGCCAAGATTTAAATCACTTTGTGGTCGGCGTGCCACAAGATCCCATTTCTTATTATATAAGTGGTCGGCGCGCCACACGATCCCAATTCATAAATATATAAGTGGTCGGCGCGCTACACGATCTCAATTCATAAATACATATATTACCGGCATTTAGCTAATGATCTTTACATTAACAATATTTATAATTACCGGTTTCTAACCAATAATTGATAATAATTTCAACAATTTACCTCCATTACCGGTATAACACCAATAACTCTTAATCAACAATTTATTCATAACTAAATTCCATTTCCTTCGAACTAGGATAGAACAAACACTTACCTCGAAAGTTTACGAACGATTCAATCAGTAGCAATGCCTTTTCCTTTCGAATTTGACTCCAATCCAATCGTATCTATACACAATTGATTTAATATCATCAATTCTACTTAACAAACTAGTTCATATTGCTAAATATGGTTTTTACAACATTCTGCCCGGAATAGTAAAAATCGACCCCGGGCCCACATAATCGAAACTCAAGTTTCGAACCAAAATAAGTTCACCCAATCCTCCATGAGTTCAAATATACAATTTGTTCTTAAGTTCGACTCCAAAACGAGTTCTAGATCGCAAATTCTTTGAAAGCCCTAACTATACCCATTTCTCAAATTTTTCAACCAATTTACACATGTTTAAGCCTAAGAATTTGATTGATGTTGATGAAAAATGAAGAAGACGAGTTAAATAATACTTACCCAATGAACTTTGATGAAGAAATGCCCCAAAGATCGCCTAAGAGCTGTGGAGAAGAAAGGATTTTGTGAAAATGGGATAAAATCCCGTAAGTGTTCTGTTTTGGGTATTAATTCACTGGGCGGAAATTTACCCTACGCGATCGCGTGAATTGGGCTGCGATTGCGTAGAGGAAAGACTGGCCTCTTATACGATCGCGTGCAAGTGGTTGCGATCGCGTGGAGAAAAGACTGGAAGCTACGCGATCGCATGAGGAATGCTGCAATCGCGTAGAAGGAAACTCACCAGGCAGCCTATTTGGCCTATGCGATCGCGTGAACATGACTGCGATCGCGTGGGGGAAACACTGGAAGCTACACGATCGCGTGAGGAATGTTGCGATCGCGTAGAAGGACTGGCCAATGCTGTGCGATCGCGTGGATGAGGCCGCGATCGCGTAGTATAAAATCCCTGTGCAGAAACAGCAGAATTTCTGCTGTGTTTTCAAATCCAAAAACACCCCGAACCACCTCCGAAACACTCCCGAGCCCTCGGGGCTCCAAACCAAATATGCACACTAACTCAAAAATATTATACGAACTTGCTCGCGTGATCAAATCGCTAAAATAACATCAAAATCAATGAATTGAGCGTTAAAACTCAAGAATTCTTTAAAATTTCATAATTTCCAAAATTTCCAATTTAAGGCCGAAACACATCAAACGACGTCCGTTTTCAACCAAACTTTACAGGAAGCGCTTAACCAATATATATGACCTGGACCGGGCGTCGGAACAAAAATACGAGCCCGATTCCAATACTTTTTAATCAAAATTCAGTTTCATTTTCCTTAAACATTTTCGGAAAACAATTTAACAGAAAAATTCTTTTACCGGGGTTCTAGACCTCGGATTTCAATTCCGGGCATATGCCCAAGTTCCATATTTTTCTACGGATTTTCTGAGACCGTCAAATCACGGATCCGGGTCCGTATACCAAAAATGTTGACCAAAGTCAATCATATCAATATTAATATCAAAATTCTTCAACTTTTTCACATATTTCACATATTTCAACATAAAAATTTTCCAGCTTTGTGCCCGGACTGTGCACGCAAATCGAGGCAACTATAAATAAGGTTTTCAAGACCTCAAAAGCTCGGAATGATTAATAAAATAAGTGATGACCCTTTGGGTCGTCACAGTCCTAGATTTATTGGCCCTTTTGAGATTTTGAGGCGTGTTGGGGAGGTTGCTTATGAGTTGGCCTTACCTCCCAGCCTAGCCGGAGTCCATCCCGTATTTCATGTCTGTATGCTCCGGAGATACCATGGTGACCCGTCGCACGTGTTGGATTTCACTTCTGTTCAGCTAGACGAGGATTTGTCTTATGTTGAGGAGCCAGTGGCCATTCTGGACAGGCAAATCAGGAAGCTAAGGTCAAAGAACACGCTTCAGTAAACGTCCAGTGGCGGCGTCAGCCAGCCGAGGAGGCGACTTGGGAGACCGAGCAGGATATGCGCAGCCAGTACCCTCATCTCTTCACCACTCCAGGTATGTTTTCTATGCTCATTCGAGGACGAACGAATCTTTTAAGTGTGGGAAGATGTAATGACCCGGCCGGTCGTTCTTGAAATTTACACCCCGATCTCCAATTTAACTATTCCCCTAAGTTCATTTCTGCTATTGTAGATTACCAGGAGGTTCGGTTCTAGAATTTGGAGCGTTTTGGGACACTTAGTCCCTAAATGAGAGCTTTATAGTTGATAAATGGTCCGTAGTTGGAACCATGTTAAAATGACCTCGAAACAGAAAATTGATGGTTCCATTAGCTCCGTTAGGTGATTTCGGGGTCGGGAACGCGTTCGGAATGTATTTTGGAAGTCTGTAGCTTAATTAGGTTTGCAATGCCGAAGTTTGAAATTTTTGGAAATCCGATCGATAGGTGAGATTTTGATCCGGGCATCGGAATGGAATTCCGATAAGTGCAGTATCTTCTTTAGGTGATTTTGGATATGTCTGCAAATTTTCAGGTCATTCAGACATCGATTGGTCGGGTTTTTGATAGCATGTAGGCTTCGGAAGTTTTAGATAAAACTTAGGCTTGAATTCGCTTTGATTGGGTGATTTTTGTGTTTAAGGGTGTGTTTTTATGATTGGAACACGTTCGTATCGTATTTTGGAGTAGGCTGGTGGTTTTCATTGGGGTCCCGGGGGCCTCGGGGTGAATCCGGGGATCCAAACGGACCATTTCGTGCCAAATGCACAACTGTTTCTGCTGCAATAAAATTGCAGATAGTTTGTTCTTCGCGATCGCGAAGATTTGCATGCGATCGCGTAATGCAGCGTTTGGGTGTATCGCGATCGCGAGGTGATGTCTGTGATCGCGTAGGCCAAGGTTGGAATGCAATGCGATCGCGTCTTGGTTCACGCGATCGCGTAAGATCAAGTCTGGACGCAGTGTGATCGCGGGGCCGATGTTGCGATCGCCTAGAGATTTTAAGCTGTTCACTGCGATCGCAGGCCAAAGGCTGCAATCGCGTAGAAGGAAAATCAAGCCCCAGAAAATTTGTGCTCTGTGATCGCGTGCCAATGGCTGCGATCGCGTAGGGTATCCAGGCGTGGCAGTGAGTTTAAGTTCAGAACATAACACCAGCGACCCATATACTCAAAACCCCCATTGTTGAGTTCTTAGAGAGCAAAGTGACGGGAAATTACAGGGATTTCACCGGGTAATCATCGGAGGTAAGTTTTTTGGCACAAATACATGATTTTATCTTAGAACCTTCAATTATTTCACTGTAAATGGGAGAATTAATGAGGGGTTTTTGCCCTAAGCTTGGGTTATGGTAAATCGTCGATTTGAATAGGCAAACGGAGTCCGATTTTGGTAAATTTTATATGCATGGACTCGTGTTGAGATAAGAAACCTGAAAATGTAACTTTTATAATTTTTCGAGAAGCGTACCGAAAGTCGGGTCTTGGAAACTTTGTGATTTTTGGTGTAATTTGAATTGTTTCGATTGGATAATGCCCAATTGGCCTATTTTGATGTATTTCTATTGGTTTTGATTAGATTCTACACCTGTGGAGGCCGATACTCGTGGAAAGAGAGTTGTCTCATAGCGGTTTCGTATCGGAATCGAGGTAAGTATGTTGTCTAACCTCGTGTGGGGGAACCTTCTCCCCTAGGATATTATGTGTTAATTTAAATGCCTTGTATGCGAGGTAACGGGCGTGTACATGCGCAGATTGTTGGAAAACACCTTACTTGAACTGTTCAAATCGTGATATTTCTATTCTTTAGTTGATTAAATTGTGATATTTACCTGATATTCGTTAGAAAAGCATGGTTAGATAGGATTTATCTGTCTAAGTGTCTAATTGTCTTAATTGATCTTCTTGACATTTGTTGATACTGGCTTTGGTGTAATTATGGTTATGTATATCATATTTCTCTTTGGTTTTCTTTTTATTGTTTGTGTTGGTGGACTGCGGGTTCAATTCTCGGAGATCCAAGGGCTGCGGGTTCAATTCCCAGAGACCCGGAGTTGTAGTGTTTTTGGACTACAGGTTCGATTCCCGGAGATCCAAAGGCTGCGGTTTTGATTCCCGGAGACCCGGAGTTTAGTGAGATACTGAGATACATACTGCGGGTTTGATTCCCGAAGATCTTGAGCAATTGAGACACGGACTGCGGGTTCAATTCCCGAAGATCCTAGGGCTGCGAGTTCGATTCCCGGAGACCCAGAGATACTGATGTAGGGACTGCGGGTTCAATTCCCGGAGATCCTGAGTTGTTGGATATAGAGGGGGACTGCGAGTTCAATTCCCGTAGATCCTGGACTTGTTGATTTGAATTTATGTTGTGTTGGTTACTTGTTGTTAGCTTAATTATAGACGGTTGCAGTAATTACTTTATTGTTATTATTTCAGACTCATTCTTATTTAAACTGCTTATTATTGTTATTATCATTATGTTATTGTCTCTCGGTAGGGCCCTAACCTTCCTCGTCACTACTCCATCGAGGATAGGCATGGCACTTACTCAGTACCGTCGTGGTGTACTTATGCTACTCTTCTGCACACTTTTGTTGTGCAGATACAGGTACATTAGATCAGGCGCATCTCAGGTGATCTAGCAGCACTTTAGGAGACTCGAGGTATGATCTGCTACGTCCACGGATCTGGAAAGTCCCCTTCTACTCTCATTAGTGATAGTAGTTATTTTCCCTTACTCGTTGTTTAGACATTCCTGATGTATACAGCCACAGTTATACTCTTCTTTTAGTCTGTGTTACCCGTGGGTTTTCGAGTCTTGGTATTATGTCACTTAGTGTGTTTTGGCAGAGTTTATGTGCCGAGCGGCACTCATTACATTTCATTATTATTCCGCTGTTATTTTATCCTTTATTTCATGAAATTGTATATTCCGCATCGTATTAGGCTTATCTAGTCGCAAAGACTGGGTTCCGTCAAGACAGATTCATGATTGGTGAACTAGGGTCGTGACAAGTTGGTATCAGAGCTCTAGGTTCATAGGAGTCACGGGACATAGACCGGTTACTTAGAGTCTCGTTGATCGATACGGAGACGTCTGTATTTATCTACGAGAGGCTATGTAACTGTTTAGGAAACTTTTTATTTCTTTTGGATTCCTTATCGTGCGATATTTTGGCGCCAAATCTAAACTTATGCATTCTATTCTCTCACAGATGGTGAGAACACATGCTACCCGTGAGGATCAGGCACACGTGACCCCTACTGTCGCCGCCAGAAGCCGGGGTCATGGTAGAGGACGAGGACGCGCCCGAGGTGTAGCCACAGCACCCGTGCACGCTGCCGCTGAGGCACCACCGGTGGATCAGGTTGGAGCGTAGACACCTGGTACAACGACTACAATTGCTACTACTCCAGCACTCCAGGAGACCCTGGCCCAGTTCATGAGCATGTATACTACTTTAGCTCAGGCAGGGTTACTTCCTCTCACTGCAGCTACATCTCAAGCAGGGGGAGGGGCCCAGACTCCAGCAGACGCTACACCTAAGTAGCGAGTGCCCGTGGGGCAGGTTCTAGAGCTTATTGCTATGCCTCCGCCCGCCCCAGTACAGCCTGGAGGTGGGCCAACTGCCTCCGAGGACGAGCAACATAGATTAGAGAGGTTCAAGAAATATGATCCTCCAGTGTTCAGTGGTTTGGCTATAGATGATGCATTGGGTTTTCTGGAGGAGTGTCATCGTATCCTTCGCACCATGGGGATAGTGGAGACCAGCGGGGTTTCCTTCACTACTTTTCAGCTTCGTGGGGCCGCTTATGATTGGTGGCGCATGTATGAGTTGGATAGTCCAGATGAGTCTGCTTCGTTGACCTGGACGCAGTTTTCTCATATATTTTTGAGGGAGTTTGTTCCCCAGAGCCTTAGGGATTCTTGGCTTTCGGAGTTTGAGCGGTTGCGTCAGGGCTCCGTGACAGTATCGGAGTATGCTATTAGTTTCATCCATCTAGCCAGGCATGCACCGGCCTTGGTAGCCACGGTCTGGGAGAGAGTGCGGAGATTTATTGAGGGCCTTATTTCGCCGATCCTGTCCAGCATGGCTAGGGAATTGGAGACGGATATACCGTATCAGCAGGCGGTGAGCATTGCCAGAAGGATCGAGAGTATGCTCCCTATAGAGCGAGGAGAGAGGGAGGCCAAGAGGTCTCGTGAGTCGGGCCATTTCTCTAGTGCCCGCACTTCAGAAGCCGGTTGTTTTGGCAGGGGTTATTCCGGCCGTCCAGTTCATTCAGAATTGCCAGCAGCCGGTAGTACTCCAGCTCCTCCAGCACCTTAGGAGCCTTATTATGCTCCCCCGGTTTCCAGTGCGCCTCCTGCGCAGGGTACCTCCAGGGGTCAGACCAGTGGGGTCGAGGCCGGTCAGTCACAGCCACCGCACCTTCCTAGAGCTTGTTTTGAGTGCGGGGATACTCGCCATCAGGTTAGGGAGTGCCCCAGACGTAGGATAGGAGCACCTCCACAGACTTCGCGGCCTCAGCGTGGTTCACAGGGCCAGCATGCCATTATTCCCACCCCAGCTGCCACTCCACCTGCCCAGCCAACCAGGGGCAGGGATCAGGGTGCCAGAGGCAGCCCTTGAGAGATGGGTCAAGCCAGATTTTATGCTATTCCTGATCGCGCTGCAGCTGTTGCCTCTGATTCTGTTATCACGGGTATTATTTTGGTTAGTCATAGAGAGGCATCGGTTTTATTCGATCCCGGTTCCACTTTTTCATATGTGTCCTCTTATTTTGCTTCACATCTGGGTGTGCCTCGAGATTCTTTGAGTGCCCCCATTTATGTTTCTACTCTGGTGGGAGTTTCTTTGGTTGTGGACCATGTGTATCGGTCATGTTTGGTCACTATTTGTGGTTTTGAGACCAGAGCGGATCTATTGTTGCTCGGGATGGTTGATTTTGATATTATTCTGGGCATGGACTGGTTGTCGCCCTATTATGCTATTCTTGATTGTCACACCAAGACCGTGATGCTGGCTATGCCAGGCATTCCACGTATTGAGTGGAGTGGTACTCTAGATCACACCCCCAACCGTGTTATTTCCTTTCTCAAAGCTCAGCGTATGGTTGAGAAGGGGTGTGCTGCTTATCTATCTTATGTGCGGGATGTTAGTATCGACACTCCTTATATTGATTCCGTTCCAATGGTACATGATTTCTCTGATGTATTTCCAGCTGATCTCCTGGGCATGCCGCCCGACAGAGATATTGATTTTGGTATTGATTTATTGCCGGGCACTTAGCCCATTTCTATTGCAGTTTACGTGAACCTATTTTCTTTTTGTTCAATGCAAAAAAGGACTATTTTCATTTTTGAAAATAATTTTCTTCATGCAATGCTTTATAGCCCGACAAAATATACGTGCCTCATTTTACACTACAAGTTCCAAAGTCTTCTCCTTTTTCTTAAACTCCATATCGAGTCAAATAAGTTCACATAAATTGAAATGGATGGAGTAATATTTTCTAGACATAATGATACCTATATTGGTCAAAATCTGACCACAACGGTCAGATTAACCAATGCCCGACTCACAGATGGTGAGGTAACGAGGATCGACACGGTCTGTTCCATACCTTACCCATACGACTTTCACCGAGGCAGTAAAGAATGACCTCCAGAGAGTGACCGAGGCATGTGAGGTATAGAGAAGCATCAGATCAAGCATATAGCCGGAGGTCTGTAGTTGTATATATATGAGGGTAAAAACCTCTCACCGGGAGGGGGGGGGGCTTCCTCTCTCGATCTTTCTAGGGATCTTTCTCTCCATCTTCCTCTAATCTGCAATCATGACAAACAAAAAGAAGAACAAAGTAGTCGATGAGGAAATATGTAATAGGTTCTCCCACATTGATTAATGGGAGCGAGAATGGAAAGTTTCAATAAGATTGGTTATCTCACCTCCTTTGCATATTGTTCCCCCATCTAGTTTTTGATCTAGGGTTTATTATGTTTGACTAACATTTACCCTCATCTTTTACATTGATTGATTTATTCAATAAGGCACCAAAATCTTTTGAATAAAAAAATTTGGAGTCATCTGTGGGGATTTCTTAGTAAAATTTTCTAGCCTCTTCCATATCAAAAATCGAAAACACGATTACCCATCAAAAGCACCAAGGCAAAGCCCTACGTGAGTGTAGCAAAGGCGCAACACAAAAAGGGAATGAGAGCTAAATACAACCACCAAATTCAGGAATGGCCCCATCAATCATCAAAACGCCACACAAAATAAGAAACGTCACAGACCTCCTCTCATTCCCCGATCCATTGGATTGGGGTAGTAGAAGCATCAGTCTAACTTACCTGCTGCTATATGATCAAGAAGGAACACAAGCGCCGCGCAAGCAAACGAGTAATGAAACATCTCAATCAGAGAATTGAAACTACCACAAGGCAATCGGAACATTGTCTGCCGATAGTAATTTCGGGTCGAAAGGCAAGAGTCAGGCAAGGAAACCCTAGTGCGGGCCCAAAACGAACATAAAAGAAAGGGTAATGTTTCGTGTTCTCTAATATTACACTCTTCGATTCCATCAATATCTAGCGAACTGGGACTCTCCCAGAGGATGGCCGATTCTCCAAAAATTGGGACTGACAACGGTTTATCATTTTGATAAGTTCGAAACAACACCCTTTAAGGCCAATGGCCTCGCCAAAAAGAAGAGTTCAACCTCGATCAAACGACAACGGGTTAACATTTTGGTAAGTTCAAAATAATACCTTTTAAGGCCATGGGCCTTCGCCAAAAAGAAGAGTTCAACCTCGATCGAACGACAACGGGTTAACATTTTGATAAGTTCAAAAAAACACCCTTTAAGGCCATGAGCCTTCGCCAAAAAGAAGAGTTTAACCTCGATCGAACGACAGCGGGTTACCATTTCGGTAAGTTCGAAATAACACCCTTTATGGTCATGGGCCTTCGCCAAAAAGAAGAGTTCGACCTCGATCGAGCGACAACGGGTTAGAATTTCAATAAGTTCGAAATAACACCATTTAAGGCCAAAGGCCTTCTCCAAAAATAAGAGTTCAACCTCGATCGAATGATAACGGGTTAGCATTTCAATAAGTTCAAAATAATACCCTTTAAGCCAAACAGAATAGTTCGACCTCGATCGAACGACAACGGGTTAACATTTTGATAATTTCGAAATAACACCCTTTAAGGCCAGAGGTCTCCGCCAAAAGAAGAGTTTGACCTCGATCGAATAACAAGGGGTTAACATTTCGAATTCGATCGAATGACAACGGGTTAATATTATTATAAGTTCGAAACACCCTTTAAGGCCAAGGGCCTTCGCCAAAGAAGAGTTCAATCTCGATCGAACGACAACGGGTTAATATTTTGATAAGTTCGAAATAACACCCTTTAAGGCCAAAGTCCTTCACCAACAAGAAGAGTTCGACCTCGATCGAACGACAACGGGTTAACATTTTGATAATTTCGAAATAACACCCTTTCAGGCCAAAGGCCTTCACCAAAAAGAAGGGTTCGACATCGGCCAAACAACGACGGGTTAACATTTCAATAAGTTCAAAATAACACCCTTTAATGCCAAGGGGCTTCGCCAAAAAGAAGAATTCAACCTTGATCGAACAACAATGGGTTGATATTTCAGCAGACGTTCAATATCACTCCCTTAAGACCACGGCCCATCGCCAAAAAGAAAAATAAAAAAACTTCTAAGGCCAACGGCCAATAGAAAAAGAGAGAAAGAAGACTGGGATCCACTGTGCAAGAATATATCTTACGCCAAAGTCGCAAAAAACCACAACGAGGATAAAGTACAAGGCAAATAAGAGCGAAATGTTTTTTTGTATACAGAGTCACCGCACAAATGGTCATTGATACATACGGTCTAAGCCAACAATAAAAGAGAAAGGAAGAAGGAAAGTACAACGACGCCCGACAACGAATATAATAAAACACAAAAAATAGAAAATAGACCAATACGACTATCTTTTTACTCGGCATCATCATCGCTGCCATCTTCACCATCACCTCCGAGAAATTTACCTTCGGCGCCCGCACACTTATCAACTTCTGGCGTCGCCGAGTCAGATCCATAATTTATGCGGGCTTCTTGCACCTTCACCTACGCTTTTTCATACGTGACCTCGGTTAAATTGCCCGCCTCCCACATATTCTTATATATATATCCCGATGGGATTCAGCATGAACCCAAAGCTCGTGCAAATAACGAGGAACGACGGCAGAGAAAGACTCAAGTTGAGCCAGCAGTTGCTTCTTTTCGTCTTCCAGAGCAGCGACCTGATCTCCCAAGATCGAGGCTTCCCAGTCAATCTCGCTAATGTGCTCTTCAAGCCTCTCTTCCTTTAGCATGGTCGTCTCCCTTTTCGATTCCTGCTCAGATTGGTAGACGCGGATATTATCCTTTAAAGACACTGCCCTTGCCGAAGTTGAGGACCAGGCACTCTCCATGCATTCCAACTCAGCCACATTTCTCTTCTTCTCGGCCAGTTTTACCACCCATTCTGCACTTATTTTCTCGACCCTGGGGAGGTTTTTATCCATCTCGGACTGCATCAACCTCAGTTTGTCTTGGAGATATTCACACTCCGCAGCAACTCCTTTGCCCATCTCGAGCTCTTTATCCTTCACACGAAGTTTCTCCTCGAGGGTGCTCTTACTGTGAATATTATGCATCAACTCTTGATCCCTTTTCTCTATCTACTCACCGAGGCACCGATCACCAGGGTTCTCCTTCAGTCGCTCGTGCATCTCGCGACACTTGTTGCGATAGCGTCAGTATTTCTACAACATCTTCAAGAAAATCTTAGCCTGAGTATTGCCCCGAAGAATACTCTTTATTTCCACCATATACACCTGAAAGATGAAAAGATGATTTAAAACCGTATCGCCAAGCAGAAACGAAAGAAATATGAAAGAAAAAAATATAACGTACTCTCAAGCCCATAGCCGCCACTTCGTTCATCAAATCATTATCGGGGACGTTCCGAATGGTCACATTTTCAGCAGAAGAGCACAAGATGTCAAACTCTGGCACCAGGTCCTATATGTCTCCCATGAGATAATATCTGATGAGATCTCAAGAATACAGGACGGACCACCAACTGGGTAAGACCTTCTTCAAACATCTTGACACCATTATGATCAAGGTCCGACTCGAATTCATAGTCGTCGACCACAACTCCCTTTCATTTGTCAGCAGCTGAAGAGGAAGTACGACCAAGTACGGAGGACGAGGGTATGTCCGAAAACACAACGGTGGCCCCAGTAACCTGACCCTCCGTCACAGAAGGATGATGATCAACGACAATGGCAGGAATCCCTGATTGAGCATATGCGACGGCTAGCTCCGTCTCAATGGGGGGAGCCATATCAACACCTACCCCAGACCCCATCGAAGGGGAGTCATCCCGATGAATTACAGTTAGAAGCACTGCCTCAAACTCCACTCACCACCCTTTGGATGGTCCTTTTTCTACCCTAGCTTGGGAGGATTCTCCTATTAAGCAAGCATCACGAGTCGGGACGTTAGTCTGAAATGTGGCCTCTGCAGGAATAACCGCTGCCGCAGACTCAACTAAAGCAGCCCTCAATAAAAGTCGAGTGGTAGACATCATAGTAGGATGAGTTCTCGACCAAGTCGGTTGATTAGGGTAAAATTGTATCCCTTAGGAACTGTACATGCGCCTTTTGATGCATACGATTCAAAAAAAGTGTGAATCAATGTATATATTCCACTCTTCTTTTTTTTTTTTTTTATAGAAAGGTTATTTCTTACTTCTAACTAAAGGGCTTTTCTTCAATTTTTTAATAAAGACGGGTTTTGACTCTTTTTTTATATTTTCGATTTTCCATTATAAAATTGAAAGGGCCATTAAACTTATTGAATTAACTTCTCATTGATGTATTCTTTCATCGAGATTTAATCCAAACCGCGATGGTATTTTCTTGTTCCTGAATGGGTCTGTTTCATCTTTTTAGGTTTATGCTCTACTCCGGGTAAAGATCCGCCTAATTTGGATTTGTACATATAGGACAAATGCCCCAATTACCATTTATTTTTGCATTTTTTTTAAAAAAATTCATTTTATACAAGTATTTTTTAGAGTTAGAGATAGCTTTTCATAACAATTAGGATCTCTTTACAAAGAAAAAATATGAATAGAAATCATAGATATCTCACCAATCCAATTGGGTTTTTTTTCTAAACGGAGCGTGGATACTTCATTTTTTAGTCAAACTAGTCCAACCATAAAAGGAGCCCTCATTCTCCGAACTCTCCCTGTCACTGATAGGCAGCGCATAAGATGCTAAGTAAAAAAAAAGGGAAAGGGGAGAAGAATCGCGAACTGAAATGGCATCTCACTAGTAAGAGGCTTGCATCCATATTTGTCATAAAAGGTCGCCCACATACGAACCTACCCTTATGAGAGAGGATAGCACTCACCCATTCGCGGATACCTTCGACATATGAAAGGGGAAGTCTTGCAGCTGTGAAAAAATAGCAAGATTTAGTATTGCAATGGGAAGTGGTCGGGCATCCTACGACCGAAAGTAAAATATTGTAGAAACTTACGTACAAAAATCCAATTTTCAGGGAATCACGTTAGATCCGCCACGAGATGCTCAGTCCGCACATAGAAGTAATTCTCATAGAAATGATGGTTAGCCTGTCATCCATATTCACCACCAGACTCTTCGATCCCCGAGGGCGCATGTGGATCATCGTGCCACAAATATGCCGAGGGACGAAGATATTGAGCATGTGCCCTAAAGTAACCTCCCGACCGGCGAGCTCCAAAAACTTGAGTAACATAAGAAACAACTTGTACAGGTATATCGAGAGTTGAGCAGGGCATACCTCGTAAAAGCGACGGCCACCACTAGCAATTGGAGAGGAATTGTCTACCCAATAAAGAAGGGGTACGCGTACAATACATAGTACCCAGGGTGGTCAAAATGGATGATGTCGTCCCCTACCGACGTCTGCATTTTGAAATAATGGGAAATTCCCCGTCTGGCTTTCAAATCTGCGATATCCTCCTCCTTCATAACCGAGTGGGAAGGTTCCGTCTCCTCCATGGGGCGACTATTGAAGTCAATCCTTGCTTTTCCCGGACGAGACAATATCTCTACTACCGACGGGACCTCCTCATCCTCCACCACTTATGTTCCTTCGGTGGCCGAAGTGTCATTTTTTGGCACCAGAATCGAGACAGGGAGGTCACCGCGAGAAAAATTATCGGCCATTGTGTTAATTTGGCAAAACAGATAGGCGATGAAAGGAAATGATGGAAGTTTTTGGCTCATAGAGAACAAATAAAGCTTGAAATTATCTAGAAGAAAGTACACTCGCAAGAATTCTTTCAAGCAAAAGGCAAGGGAATGTGTCAATCGAATGGTGTATTACTTCTATTTATAAGAGACATAAATCTCCCAAACACGAAACTCAAGAGTCACCAATCAAACTTGGTGGCACACAAAACGTTTCAACTCTCTAAGAACGTGTGTCATAATGGTTGCAACCATGAAATGACATGTCGGTTCCAAAATAGTCGCAACGGTCCAGGAATACCAAAAGGGTGCCATCGTCTCTTCCGAATCCACATAGAACAACTAAGGAGTGAGTAGTTAGATTTCTCTCGGATTAATAGTGGTCATAATCCGTCTGTCGATCCCGACATGGGACAACCCCGACAGACAGAGGGACTAACTGTATTGGTCAAAATCTAACCGCAATAGTGAGACTGACCAACACCCCGCTCATAGATGGCGAGGCAACGAAGATCGACACGGTCTGTCCCATACCCTGCCCTCAAGACTTTTGTCGAGGCAATAAATAATACTTCTAGAGAGTAACCGGGTCATGTGAGGTATAGAGAAGCGTCAGATGAAGCATAAAGCCGGAGGTCCAGGGATGTATATATAGGAAGGTAAAAAACTCTCACTAGAGGAAGGGGGGGCTTCCTCTCTCGATCCTTCTAGGGATCTCTCTCTCCATCTTTTTCTCATCTGTAATCATGACAAACAAAAAGAAGAACAAAGTAGTCTGTGAGGAAATATGTAATAGGTTCTCCACCATTGATTAGTGGGAGCGAGAATGAAAAGTTTCAATAAGATTGGTTATCTTTACCTCCTTTGCTTATTGTTCCCCCATCTAGTTTTTGATCTAGGGTTTATTATATTTGATTAAGATTTACCATCGTCTTTTATATTGATTAATTTATTCAATAAGGTTCCAATATCTTTTGAATCGAACAATATCACTGCTCTAAGTAAATCTGTTAGTTGTTACAATGATAGTTTGTATATTGATGTCCTCTCACTTTCTCCTAACTTCCTTGAAGTTGGACCTATTATTAATTTAATATCATATTTTCTCTAAACCAATAAAGGCTTTTAGGTCAAATTCTTCTACTACTCTAGTTTGTAACTGCACCCTCCATGTGTATACATTATATAAAAAATTAATTCAACAGCTCATATAAATTAGCATTGATTTAGGTATTCGGTACCTATTACCTAATCTGATGTGAGTAATTAAAACTCAGAAAGAGTTAAATTTAAGAACTGGTTGAGTAAAGTTAAATAGAAGTATTAACAATATAACAATAATCACTTTAAATTGTTGTTTCTGGAGTCGCTATAATATAAAAAAGTATCTCATTCATCTCACTAAAGTTTATAAGAATTGGAAATTAGACTTTTATTACGGTAGTAGAAACCAAATTTAAACGTCAACTATAAGATTTTTCTCAACATTTTCCTTCAAAAATTGAACAAAAATCAAAATTTCATAATTTTGGTCGTGCCTATGTGTGGTGGTCACGTAAATAAAAAAAGGGGAAAAAAAGGTTGAACTGGATATCACGTGCAGAGAGCGTGCGAGCAAGTAGTAATCCATGTTCTATTTAAGATGGGCCCACAAGCACGTTGGCCACGGAAGTGGAGCCCACGAGGAACGAGGAATCCAACGTGGTGATGCCAGCTTGGCAATTGCCAGAGATCAGGCCCTAGGACAGAGGTCACATGACTTTGCTTAGGGATTTGAGCCTATATATATATATATGAATTTTTAAAAAGCAATACGTAGCTTGATTTTGACGAAAGTTTTTTGCATTTAAAATACTTTATTTAGAGTTGTTAAGATCTTGTCAAGAGACATGATTGTATACGATTATTTTAGTGTCGGTTTGAAAATCACATTGTCATTATACAAATTACATGGTATAAAATTACACAGACACATTATTTTTCTATTTATTTATATAGAAAAGAGAATATTGGTCGACCAAGGGTATAATTGGTATTTTGCTTTAACCTATGCTTTGCTTACTGAAGCGCGTCTTAAAAGCCTCCCATCTTCTTTCCTCTTGCATCCTCATTTTAAACAAAATATACTGGAATGTTCCATTCCCGCTCTCTTCCTATGATTCAACCACTCTCTCAGGTTTATTCTTCTCTTACTCCATTTGAATTTTAGTACATATATTTATTTTATGAATGTACATCTCATCTAAGACCATATGAATGGAAATTGCATCTCATTCTTACTTCTCTTCTATTAATTAGTTGCTCTGCCATCCTCCTATACGAATTTTTTGACTGTTTGATTTCGAACTTGGTTGAATTGCAAGGTAAATTGGTCCGCTACATATTAGAGTGAGATAAACTTCTTCTACTTCAACACAGGCAAGGACCCAATTTCTACTTCTCTCTATGTAATTCCTTATATACTTTAAAAACAATCCACATTTATCTATTGCTACTTGATGAGTTACTATTTCTTAAATAGATTTGTTACGAAGTAATCGAGTCACAGCAATGTTCAGTTTTCTCTTAGCAGGTTGGGTCATGTTTAAATGGATATTTCTAATCTTTTAAATGGTTGGGTTGCAAAAAAAATATGAACAACAATATTTAATATGCCCTAAAAGTGTCGATTGACTTTTAAGTTACAATTGGCAATATATAATAAGTTTTTAGTTACTAATTAACAAAGTAAAATGGCTTTCACAAACAATTTCTTTCAGTGACCTTCCGAGAAATTGACTCGGAATTTAATGATGGTTTTTTGATATTTTCTAATTTGTTATTATAAATAATAGTTGAAGCGCTATCCTTTTCGGGTCTTGCTGGATCGAATTAGTAAAACTTTCATTCAATATGTTCTTTTGTTTTATGAATGCTGACGCATTTCATTTTTGAGATGTTATTTCCGAATTTGAAGTATCATCATTCGCCCTTTTTATTCTTCATTGTTCTTCTTTCTCACAAATTATATTTGATAGATGAATGCGTTCATATTTTGGGAAGCTGGAATCAAATAGAAAAAGTTTATATTTGCCTATATGCATCTTAAAATTGTACTAATTGTTGTTCAAATTTTTTATTCGTAGCTTTGTTTTCTACCCTCCAAGTTAAGTTGTCATGTTCACTCTTATTGTCTCTATCATGCGAGTTTGGCTAAGATATTTTCTATAATAATTTGTCTTGCATCTGTCTTAAAGGTTGATATTGGTCTAGCAATGGCCTTTCAAGGAACAAGGTTGCCAAATATAGTTTGATGTCATAATACTGGATGATAATTTTGTTGTTGTAAAGACTTGTGTATGACGCAATCTCATCTTTTACTGGAAGATTTCAGGCTCCTTTTCTTATTAAAGGTAAAATGTCTTGCATTGTTTACTTGAGGAAATTTATCATATTTTTAATATAATACTTTAAAGATGTCTCTAATGTTTTCATAAAATTTGTATTGGCATATATGATATTCCCATAAGTCAACCAATTAAGAAACTAATTTTGATTAGTAACAAAACTGCCTATGCTTACACATGATTCATGTGAAAAATGTGCAACAAAACCTTATGTAATCTTGATATTTACTTAAAAATTGTTAGTTTTCCTTTACTTTCTGTTGAAAATTAGCATTTAGTTGATTCTTCTTAACAGAAAGGAAACTTTCCTGCATTTTACTGAAAGAGAAAAAAACATCAAATTGATGATAAACACATACTTCCATTTAACAGTATATACATACATAGGGAGCTTTAAATATGTTAACTTAGAAAAAAAAAGGAAATTTAAATATGTCAAACTAGAAAAAATACTACTTTATTCTTGTATCACTGTGAAAATATACAAAGTTATTAGATAAGTTACACGTCAAAAAGGAAAGCAACAAGCATGACAACTCAAATTCTTGTTAGGCAAATTCAAGAATCTAACGAGTCCAATTAGAACTATAAGTAATCCTAATAGACAAAATTTGTCTGATGTCTTATAATAAATTTTGCAGCTTCAATCAATGGTGATTGTTGAATCGCAACTTTATGTGAGAAAGTGACATAAAAGAAAATGATATTTCAAGGATATCTTTGAAGACTCATTCACTTTACTTTATTTTGTGATTTTTTGGTAATAACAATGTTGGAACATCACTCTTTTATTCAAAAAGAAGTTTAAAATCTCAACGTTTCTTACTCTTAGATCTTCAGTAGTTTCCGGGTACATTGATGTTGTGTCATCCATTATGGTATATTGAAATTTTGGATATAGAGAGATGCAAAGTTGAAGTATTTGTTCACTATTTTAGTATTTCATTGTCAATGATAATTTCAGATAAGAATCATAGTTTAAAAGAGTCAATCTTTATCAAAAGAAAACTAGAACATATAGTTTTGAGTTAGAAACATTGATACATATAGTGATGACTCTTGACTTGAAAATAATACTACATGATACGATAAATTTTAATTTCGTTACGGGAAAAATAAATTCCCTTTTGCAGTTGTTATCTTTATTGTGTAACAACACCACTTTGGTTATGAAAATTTTCCTCCAATGTAGGTCGAGACATCGATAAATATTTTATGGATGTTGCAGGAGCAGCAGTAGTAATGGAGAAAAGGGATATACGTATTAATATTTCTATTCGTTATTTTGATTGAAAAGTTTTGGCTCTTTCAACCATCGGGGAAGTATATATCTCAATAAAATCAACTTGCAAATCATTGATATTTGCAAGGCAAAAAGGCATGCATTCCGTATCAAAATTTAAATTTCTTATCACTATAATCAGGTATCAAAGCACATGCTCAGCTTATTTGGTCATGTTTAGCTTCATATCGTTGGGATAATTGATATATGATATTGTAACGGATATTCAAGGCCTACAGTTGAAAAAGTTAGGATATTCAAGGCTTACAGTTGAAAAAGTTAAATTTCATCATGATATGCCACTTCAAGGTCATCTAAAGGGCATCCCATTCGTGAGTAACAGATATTTATGTCTTACATTTGTTAGGTTTATGAACTTCTAGAGCTCCGAGGTTTCTTCGTCATTTAATGGATCTTACCTCTGAAGAGATTTCAGTGATAAAAGTTAAAATTTCTCAGTTAAAATGGATCGGAACACTTTCCTTTTTCTAATGTTATTTACATTGTCTCTTATATATCTTTTTCGGGTATTAGAATACCTGGAGCTTAGTATGGATCTCTGTTCAAAAATCTGTTAACTGCTTTATATAGAATACAATAATCGAACTCTTATAGCTTTCTCACTCCTAACTCATTGATTGTTGTAGTAAGAGATTGTATGTGTTCTCTTAGCATTCTATTCTGGATTATGTGTGGATATAAATCTTAGGCTACAGTCTGGTCTGTAATTCATTTGTTACTACTAAGAAGTTTAGCCAAATTCATATGGATAAGGATGTGAGAAAGAATTGGCACGGTTAAATAAATAACTATATCTTAGTATTTTTTATCTGGTGGGAGAGGTAGGTAACACTAAAGAATCATTGAATGAGAAAAAAAAATAGCTGAGCAAAAATTGTCTATTTACTTTTTCAAAGGAATACGAAAGAGTAAATTTTATTGTTTTATATAATAGTAACAGATATGTTAGATCTTTGCTTATTTTTTTGTGTGTGTTTTATTCTTTTAGAAAGAGAAAAATCTACTAGATAACTATCAAATCTTTTGCTTCTTGTAAAGAGACATGAGATCTTGTACTTCTTGAAAATATATAGGTGCGAAATATGCAATGGAGCATGACAAAAAGGTGAAATGAAATCTATTAGCTCCAAGAAATGAAACTTTATGTAACATATGAAGATGGACCACATAATACTTACAGAATAACTTTTTATATATATATATATATATATATATATATAATGTTTAAAGTTTTTAAGCATGCTTAGCCATGAAAATTGATTATTTAAGGAATAATAATGATTTATAAGCTCTTTTAAATATTTTGTAGGGATATGGACAAAGGGTGAGGCTAACTGATGCCGATTCTGGAGCATGTCTTGAATAGTAGTAGATTAGAGTTATTGATGCCATAGAGTTTGTGTTGTGCAAGTTAAATTGGACATAACAGGGTGTAGTTCTTACGGTGCTTCCTCTCTTTATAGGTGCACATTTCCTTGAGAAAGCCTAATTTTTTTTGACATTTCTATGTTAAGTAAAAATAAAATGTATCAATGTATTTCATGTTTTATGAATTAACATGTCGGGCCCGGGCTTAGCCCGGGCACACACATCTAGTTTTTTAATATAAACATAAAATAATTACTTGTGACATTTTTGATTGTACAATTATAATTATATAAGTAGATGTTTTGTATTCTAAAACAAAAATTGAAGATTTTTTCCAGGTGAAAATGTAAGTAAGATTTACGACAAATATATGTATAAATAAGACATGAAAATGCGTGTTTATTTTAAAAATATGCATTTTCTGTAAAATATATTAACAATTATAAATTAGTAACTAATACTGTAAAGAATAATCAGTACCTCTCAAACAAGTAACATTTTAACTTGAATACATCATAATAAAAAATCCAATAACTGTTTATCAACTTACGTGAGTATAATATGAAACTCATGATTTGTTTATTTTTTTAATTAAAAAAGAAGAAACTAAGTATGATTTTAAAAAAGGACTTCTCTGTAATAAACATTAATACTGATTAATAGAACAAAAAACTATTTATGAAAAAAAAAAAATTACCAACACAAATATCAATCTATTTACAATATACTTTAGAGCTAATAACCTTAAACCCACTTAAACTATACCATTTTTGTCAGTTTATTACCTAAACTATTGAGTGTCCCCAAAATTTTCCTGAACTATATCACCCTTTGTATAAAAAAACCCCATCGTATTAGCTGTAGTGCGTATGATACACGCCCAAATTAAATTATAAAATATGTCATGTGGCATGCCACATGGGTAATTAATTTAATTAACACTAAAATCCACATAAGCGATAGATGTTTTTTATACATATTTCAGGGGATTTACGGGTACACTCGATAGTTCAGGTAGGAAACTAACAAAAATGATATAATTTAGGTGGGTTTGAGGATATAAAAGAATATGTCGAATTTTACATCCTAAACTCAATAAGAAGTCATTTACCCTAATATTTGAAGAACCAAAAAATATGCATTGAAACATATACTAATAATAAGTAGCATCTTCAGCATTTTCTTCTCCTTCAATTCGGCCTCGAGTTCCATTATACCCTTCTGTAACCCAAGAATTATCACCTTACATTGGCTAAGAAATTTCGGATCATACCACTGGAAAAATCCACAAGCTGCATTATCCTTAGCCTGAAAAGTTTAACCAAACACATTAAACCTCATGACTCTTCTGGGTGTTCTTCTTTCAAATTAATTTGGTTAACAATGAAGGATGGATAAAATGCGTAAGATAAAATATAAACTCCATAAACAGAGAGAGAATTTCAAATGGATTAAGATTAAAAGAGATCAAACTAGTGAAGAAATGGAGAAGAAAGGTGAAATAATGGAGAAGATTATGTAATTTAAACAAAAAAAGGGATAAAATATAAGCTTTTTCAAAAAGTGGGCTAATTCGCCATTATTCATGCCGTCAGGTGAGCCCCAAACCTGTTCTCGATAGTTTAGATAGTAAACTGACAAAGATAGTATAATTCATGTGGGTTTGAGAGTATTAACTCTATAATTTATACAGAAACTCGTTATTATGAACTTAATAATTTTTTCAAATATCATAATAATCAACCAAATTCTTCCAATAAAATAATTATTTCAATAAAAATAAAAAGGGAAGGAAAATAGCAATATAGCAAGTCATTGAGTTCATTACTGTCACCAATAAACAAAACTACAAAGTATACTACAATTTGTACTAGTGTACTACGATTGCAGCAATAAGAGTAAAGATTTAAAAAGGAAGAAGAAAAATGAAAGGAGTTATAAAGTTACTAATACTATTATCTACCGTAGGGGTCATTTGATTGGAAAGAAGTTATACCAAGATTAATTATCCGGGATCAATTATTCCACATTTTTATGGGAATAAAAAACACTACACTCTCGAAATTACTAATACCGGGATTAATTATAGTGCAATTTTCTTCCAATCAAACATGAAATAAACTTTTCTTAGAGCAAGAATGTGGCTTCGCCTGGGATAAAGCTTCAATCACCCGGGACATCCGAAATCAGCTTGGGGGGAGGGGGGGGGGGGTGTTGTTGTCTTAGAAATCAGAAAGGAACTCAGCTGCAATATGCAAGCTCCTTTGGCAAAAAGGATAGGCTGTGGATTTGTTGGCCACACATCTACTATAGTAAGGTAAATCTATCTGGGAAACCACTAGAAAGCAAGCTTCCTGGAGCTCCAACATTGATATTCATTCTTGGGTTGGCAGCATATGGAAGGCTACAAAAAAAGGAGACCAATTCTCTATGTGCAAATGCAAATGAGAACAGATGCCATTTGTTTTTCATATGTGCTACTTCTGCAGAAATATGGTCCAAGATACTTAGCTCCCTTTTGGTCATAGATTTTGGCCTCATTTTTTTCAGAAATTTTTTGAAAATATTGTTTGTTTATGAAATATCACCATGTTTGGGGAATAAATTTTTAAACATTTTCAAATTCCAAAAAACTGGTTAGGACAATTTTTGGGTGAAAATTTCACTCACAAAGCTTCAACTTTCTTCAACTAAAAAAAAAAAAAAGCACGTCCAAACACAACTTCAACTTTCAAAATTATTTTCAACATAACTTCAGATCTCTTTTTTTTAAGTTTTATTCAAATATATTTTAAAACGTTAGCTTAAATGGTTGGACATATTCAGGGTACCCGTGGATTGGAAGAGTGAGCTGGATTGAGCGACAACTCACTGCAGGGGAAGAAGCGCCAAGGCTACGGTAGTACGGATGGCAAGAAAGAAATAATAGAGTTTTCCAGCAGCTACAGAGATGTGCAACTGCTATTGTTCGACAGATAGTGCAAGAAGTATTTTATAGAGGATATATGAAGCCACGACTAACAAGGACTTCACAGATGCTAGATTTCCATCCAAAGTAATTTTATAGGCTGTACAGGCCAAAACTCATAACCTGTACAGCCATTGTTGGCTAAAATGACATTGAGGACCAACTGTGACATAAGGTCTAAACCTACTTGGGTAGGCCTTGATGGATTAGGCCTGATTGGCGAACATGTTCAGTATCTAGTCAACTGATTCACTCAAGAACGACAAAACACAACCAATTGATCATAGTTCTGGGTAATAAATAAACTGTAGACATGTTTGGCTTAACTAACGATGAGAAGATAAGGGATTAAAAACTTCATGTTGCTCCATGCCACCATGCAGCTAGGTTTATTTTCATCAGCAATAATCTTTCTAACAGCATAGACCTGGAAGCTTATAGAGATTAAACTGCTGTGTGAGACATTACAACAAATCTAGCCGATAACGGTAACTCATCTTCCGGAATGACTCAAATCCTTGAAAGAGCATAGAGCAGATTAACCACATGCTAGAAGTGGGTAGATGAAGAGCAGCTCATACTTGAACTGTGAAAATAAAGGTATAAACGGAAATGGATAATCATCAAGCTACAGTTTGCTCCTTTATTTTGCCTGAGGATGAGATGCAATGAAATCAACAGCTAAATTTATCGAGTGGATCTTGTCAGCTTCATTGTCAGGAATCTCAAACGCAAATTCTTCTTCAAGGGCCATCACAATTTCCACAGTGTCTAAACTATCTAAACCAAGATCATTTTGGAAGTGAGCATTTGGGACAACCTGCCAAGTAAATGTAAAATGACATCTGTAAATATAATAGTAACAGTACTACTTCATGAAACTAACAAAGAATGAAATGCAGAAAAAACCCTCAAAGATCACTTCAAAAAACCTAAAGACTACAAATTCGAATAGCCATATTTGTCAGAGAAAAGGATATGCGTCCAGTGGATGAAACAGGCATTGTCAGTGTTCTCCATGAAGCTAACATTGACAAAAAATCAGCAAGACCATAAACAGGTAACAGAAACACTGGTAGCATCATTTGCAACAAAAATTAACGAGCAGTCACAGACATTCCAAGGATGTGCTGACGTGAAATAGAACTGCAAGAGGATTTACAGAGATGGGACAGACATGGGTAACAAGAGGGGGAAATTGTTGGTGTGGAGATAGGAAGTGTGTTAAGAGGTTTCCTTCCCCAACATTTCTGAGTGTCGTGCCGGAGAAAGATGACTCTGCAACACATCCATAGAATACATGAAAGACGTGCATTGGAAATCGTGGTTAGGAGGAATCTTCAGAATTGGTCTTGGAAGATGACCTGATAGAAACCAGAAGTAGATAACAAAATAAATAGAACAAAGAAGTTAATAGTTTGTGCAAGAATCTTAAACACAACTACACCAATAAATTTATCTTTATCCTAATAGGTTATGCAGTAGTTATGTTCACGCTATTCTATAAGTAATAGATCCTATAATCTGTAGGTATCGTTATCAGAATCAAAACTACTTTATTCATGCTCCAGAATTAGGAATGGCAATTGGGGCGGGACAGGGTAAACACTTAATAGGGCAGGGTAGGGTACAAGATAAATAGGGCGGGGCGGGGCAGGGCAGAACTTACAACAACAACAACAACAACAACAACAACCCAGTATATTCCCACAAGGTGGGGTCTGGGAGGGTAATATGTAGACAGGTCTTACCTCTACCCGAGAGGGCAGAGAGGCTGTTTCCAATCGACCATCGGCGCATTGAAAAGAAAGGCAAACAAAAAACAAAAGCTGCATTTGTTATACCAGCATACATTGCAAAAAATTGTCTAAACATAAGAAGCATAAATACCATCAATAAGCAGATATGCATGCAATGATATTAAAACAATAACTACCAGAAATGACTACCACAACAGAACACAAACTAATCCTCTATGGGCGTCCCCACCACACCTCACCCACCCCGGGAAAAGAGTACGAAAAATATAGAAGTCCCTATCCTACAACCCTGGTACTAGACCTCCAGACTTTCCTATCGAGGGTCATGTCCTCGGAAATCCGCATCCTGGCCATGTCCTGTCTAATAACCTCTCCCCAGTATCTCTTAGGCCTCCCCCTGCCTCGCCTCACACCAACCCCCGCTAGCCGCTCACAACTCCTCACCGGGGCATCGGGGCTTCTCCTCCGTACATGCCCGAACCACCGCAGCCTCGCCTCTCGCATCTTCTCATCCACTGGGGCCACCCCCACCTTCTCCCGAATAACTTCGTTCCTAATCTTATCTAACCTGGTGAGCCCGCACATCCACCTAAGCATCCTCATCTCCGCAACCATCATCCTCTCAACATGAGATTTCTTCACCGGCCAACACTCCGTCCCATACAGCATGGCAGGTCTAATCACACCTCTATAAAACTTCCCCTTGAGTTTCTGTGGCACTTTCTTATCACACAAGACTCCAGAAGCAAGCCTCCACTTCGACCATCCCGCCGCTATACGGTGAGTGACATCCCCGTCTATCTCCCCGTCACCCTGGATCACCGATCCAAGGTATCTAAAACTATCCTTCTTGGCTATGGCCTGAGATCCAATCATCACGCTCCCTCCCACTTCGCTCGGCTCGGCGCTAAACTTGCACTCCAAATATTCTGTCTTAGACCTACTTAGTTTGAACCCCTTAGACTAGAGAGTTTGTCTCCATTCCTCTAGCCTCTCGTTAACACCAGCCCTCGTCTCGTCTATCAAGACTATGTCGTCAGCAAAGAGCATACACCATGGCACATCCCCTTGAATATGGCGAGTTCGAGCATCCATTACCAAGGCAAATAAGAGAGGGCTTAGCGCAGATCCTTGATGTAGCCCCATAACCACCGGAAATGGTCTGAGTCGCCACCCACTGTCCTGACCCCGGACTTAGCTCCATCGTACATGTCCTTGATTACTCTGATGTAGGCTTCCGGCACGCCCTTAGCCTCCAGGCACCTCCATAGTACCTCCCTAGGGACCTTGTCATACGCCTTCTCCAAGTCGATAAACACCATGTGCAGGTCCTTCTTCACATCCCTAAGCTGTTCCACCAATCTCCTGACAAGGTGGATAGCTTCTGTAGTGGACCGACCCGACATGAAACCGAACCGGTTCATAAAAATAGATGTCGACTCCCTCACCTTGGCCTCGGTCACCCGCTCCCAGACCTTCATGGTGTGGCTTATTAATTTGATGCCCCTATAGTTGTCGCAACACCGGATATCCCCTTTGTTCTTATACAAGGGCACCACTGTACTCCACCTCCACTCCTCTGGCATCCTTTTGGACCTGAAGATCGCATTGAACAACCTGGTGAGCCACTCTACTCCCGGTTTACCCATGCATTTCCAGAACTCCACCGGAATTTCGTCTGGCCCGGTCGCTCGACCTCTACTCATCCTACGCAAAGCCCCCACGACCTCTTCCACCCTAATGCACCTACGGTACCCTAAGTCTCTACGACGCTCTGAACGCCCCAGCTCCCCTAGTTCTATGATTTGGTCCCCCCATCGTTTAGAAGGTCTCGAAAATACGCCTGTCATCTCTGTTTGACTTGAGACTCCCCCATCAGGACTCTACCATCTTCATCCTTGATGCACCTAACCTGGTCCAGATCCCGCGCCTTCCTTTCCCTTACTTTGGCTAACTGGAATAACTTCTTGTCCCCACCTTTCTCCCCCAATTCCTCGTACATGCGGCCAAAAGCCGCATTTTTAGCCTCCGTGACCGCCAATTTCGCTTCCTTCCTTGCCACCTTATAGCTCTCTCTGTTCACCCGCCTTTCCTCCTCGCTTGTGCTCCCTGCCAATTTCGCAAAAGCATCTTTCTTCACATCTACCTTTCCTCGCACTACGTCGTTCCACCACCAGTCGCCCTGATGTCTGCCTAGACAGCCTTTGGTTACCCCAAGCACATCCCGCGCTGCCTCCCTAACCAGAGCCGCCGTCTCTGACCACATTGCGTCCGCTACCCCAGAACTACTAATTTTTTTAAAATTTCAATGGGGCAGGGCAGGTGGCAGGTGGGCTTAGTTCCAATAATGGGTCGTTGGATAGCCTGAGGCCCAATGGCCTAAATCATTCTTTTTCTCCACTTTTTGTATTTGGAATATTATTGAATTTTTAAAATAAGATATTAAAGGAAAATACATAAAATATATCTTTTAAAACACTCAATGAAAATTGAGAAAATGTCACTTTTACAATACCTAATCAATGTTCAACTCTTTGTATTTTTTTTTATATTTTTACGAGAGTCTTGTGTGATAAGAAAGTGCCACAGAAACTCAAGGGAAAGTTTTATAGAGCTGTGGTTAGACCTGCCATGTTGTATGGGACGGAGTGTTGGCCGGTGAAGAAATCCCATGTTCAGAGGAGAGGATGAAGGTTGCGGAGATGAGGATGCTTAGGTGGATGTGCAGGCTCACCAGGTTAGATATGATTATGAATGAAGTTATTCGGGAAAAGGGGGGGTGGATGTGCGGGCTCACCAGGTTAGATATGATTATGAATGAAGTTATTCGGGAGAAGGTGGGGGTGGCCCCAGTGGATGAGAAGATGCGAGAGGCGAGGCTTCGGTGGTTCGGGCATGTGCGGAGGAGAAGCCCCGATGCCCCGGTGAGGAGTTGTGAGCGGCTAGAGGTGGTCGGTGTGAGGCGAGGCAGAGGGAGGCCTAAGAGATACTGGGGAGAGGTAATTAGGCAGGACATGGCTAGGATGCGGATTTCCGAGGACATGACCCTTGATAGGAAAGTCTGGAGGTCTAGTATCAGGGTCGTAGGATAGAGGCTTCTAGATTTCCCATACTCCTTCCCGGGGTTTGGTGAGACGTGGTGGGGCTACTCATTGAGGATTTGTGTATTGGTTTGTGTTCCCTTATGGTAGTCATCTCTGGTAGCTACTGTTTTAATATTATTGCATGCGAGTTTATTTATGGTACATATGACTCTTATGTTTAGATAATTATTTATGCGATATATGCTGGAGTAACTAATGTTGTTTGTGTTTTTGTTTTTGTTTGCCTTTCACTTCACTGCGCCGAGGGTTGATTGGAAACAGCCTCTCTGCTCTCTCGGGTAGAGGTAAGGCCTATCTACATATTATCCTCCCAAGACCCCACTTTGTGGGAATATACTGGGTTGTTGTTGTTGTTGTAATACAAAGAATACAAAATTAAATATGCAAACAATCAAGACAAGAATGCACATAAACACATGGTATAAAACTCCTAAGTAAACTTAAAATTGTTTTTTGTTAACCTTAGTTTAGGTAGGAGGAGATCAAAATTTTCGTGTATGTATATACATACAAAGCTGATTCTATAAAAACATTAAGTGGATAGTTAGATGAGTATAAGAATAAATTAATTTAACTGGAAGTGAGTACAATAAATTCTATGTAGATAAACCTTTTTTTAATGCATGATTATGAAGATGGGATTTGCTCATACAGTACATATAAACATAATATTACAAATTAGAAAAAAAAAAATACAATAAAGCCTAAACGAGGCAGGGCAGGGCGAGTCAAAATATTAGCAGGTCAAGGCTTGCCCCGCCCCGCCCTAACCTGCCCCGCCCCATTTGACACCCCTATCCAGAATAAAGTAATTTTGATTCCGATAACGATACCTACAGATTACAGGATCTACTACTTATATAATAGCCATGAACATAACTACTGCATAACCTAGTAAGTACGAAGATAAATAACTTCTAATAACCATAATAAAATTGCTAAATAATAACTTTTAATAAACTTCTAATAACTGAAAGCTCCAGGAATTATCTTTCTCGTACATTTCTTTGCTTCTTCTGAAGAATAAGTGCTTATCAGTATACAACCCTCCTGGAAAGACGACTTGTCCTCAAGGCGAAGTTCGAGAAATTGTGCCCACATCAGTAGGAAACATGTCATTTTTGTTGTTATCTTTCACAATCTGTGCGTCGTTCTCTTCTTGCATCAACTCCAGATGAGCAAAAGTCCCAAGTTTGCAGCGATGACCAGGGCTTAACTTTTCTCCACAATGATAGCAAAGGCCTTTGTCTTGCCGAATTTGTTGTTCGGGAGTTAACATGCGAGAGATTGGAAGTGATGGCGGTTGAAAAGGACGTGTAACTGGCTGGCGGGATGACAGGAAATCGAAGGATTCTCGAGGCTGCTGGAGATGATGTCCCAACTGAAGGAGGTCGTGATACAGAAGGCAAAGTGGGTGCCTTACTTGACTGGTTAGGTCCCTGTTTTCCTTCATATTCTAAAGCCAGGCTCATTGCCTTGTACACCGATCGAGGTTTGTGAATCCTAACGTCCACGCGAAGGTCTTCTTTCAACCCACTGATGAAAACTCCAAGCAAACAGTGTTCTAGCCAATTTTGCACACGCGTTGCTCGTTTTGCAAATTCTTGCCTATACTCAAACACTGTTTCAGTTTGTTGGATATCACAAAGATGTTCATTAGGGTTTTGAAACTCAGAGGCCCGTAATTTTCTTGCATTACTTTCACCAATTCGTCCTAATAGTAAACGGTTTGCTCGATGTTTCCAAGCAAAAAGATCCAGTGCATCTCCTTCCAAGTACATCGAAGCCACATCAACCTTGCATTCCTCATAAGTTTGATAGTACTGAAAGTGCTTCTCTGCTTTTAAAATCCGACCTCTAGGATCTCCTCCCTCGTACTTTGGAAATTCCATCTTTGTTCTAGTGTGGCTTTAGCTTTCCCTTTATTGTTGTGATCTCCATTGTGTTGTGCTTTTAATGCAGCCACATCAGCGGCTAAAACATCTATGGCTTCCAATTTCACTATTATAGTCGTCAATTGTTGGGAAATCGGGTCAAGATTAGGAATGGTGGGTTCACTATGGGAAGTGTTAGTCCGTGTATTCACCATGGCAGATTAACCTAGCTCTGATACTAATGATAGAAACCAGAAGTAGATAACAAAATAAATAGAACAAAAAAATTAATATTATTGGTAATAGTTTGTGCAAGAATCTTAAACACAACTACACCAATAAAGTTGTCTGTATGGAGAGGACAATGCTCCAGAATAGAGTATTTTTTATTCTGATAACGATACCTACACATTACAGGATCTATTACTTATATAATAGCCTGACCATAATTACTGCATAACCTATTAGGATAAAAATAATTAACTTCTAATAACCATAATAAAACTGCTTAACAGATAACTTTTAATAAACTTCTAATAACTAAAAGCTCCAGGAATTATCTTTTTCCTAAATTTCTTTGCTTCTTCTGAAAGATAAGTGGCGTATCATGAACGAGTTTCAAAACCTGGTAGAACTACTTCACAAGCACATCATACCAAATGATACACCGAACTCAAGGAGACGAAGGGTGAAGACTGAAGAGGGATGGTTTGTTTATAGTAAAATATTAATGTCATAAATTGCTAATGAGAGAGATTCAGACTTCTCCATTGGATCCTTAGGACATCCAGGAAGGTGTTTTCTTCTTACAGGTGGCAGCTAGATGCGATACTGACAACAGAAACCTTAGAAGGAAGAGAATCGCTTATGCGTTGATGCTTCATGTGCATATATTTTAGCCAAGACAAAGATCATATGCTCTGCAGTACAAGGTAGCATTGTGTTTGTGGCGGATGGCCCTGGACTGGTTTAGATTGCCGTGGGTGATGTCGGGCAGTGAATAAAGTGCTACATAGAAGGACAAAGAGAAGGTTTAGACTCTAGGGCATGGATTTCCCATTAGCTTTCATGTGAGTTGTATGGATACTTGGATAGACAGAAACAGAAGAGCTTTCCAAGGGATAGAAAATTACTTTGTTAAAATAAGGGATAATTAGCTTCATCTTGGTGCAATCATGAAATCCCTGTTTATATAGAAGATTGGGTATAATTTATTGAGAATCATATTTCTGAGTAAGTTCTTTACTTTTTGGTATATGGCTTACTTAGGAGGTTCTCCACAATTAATAAATTATTTAAGTTGTCCCAAAAAGCACATGCGAGAAATAAACTCTAAAACTAACCACTAACAGCTTTTTATTTTTTGACAACGTGAACTAACCACTAAAACCAAAATACATAAATAATTGAGATCTAACTACTGAAGTTTTACTCTTAGTTTAAGAAATCTTTTAATTTGTATTTCAAATCTATACATATTTACTGTTTTAGAAAATACGAGGGTAACAAAAATCTAGAGACATAGTGCCATACTATGACAAGCTCTCTTTTTCCTTTTTGTGCTCTTCAACTCTACCATAAGTAAACTTCCTACTAGAATATCAAATATATAAGTTTTAGAACGTTAGTCTTAAATATTTGCAAAGTTCTGAACAAAAATTGGACATTGTCTACGTCAATACAAATATCACATGTATATTGTGTTTAACACTTGTAAATAGTCATGTGTAGCATTCATTAAATTATCAAGTCATTAGCTTATTTTTTCTCTCCACTCCTCACATGATAAAAAAGCATTTGTAACAAAATAATCCTAAAAAGCGGTGTCCATCACAATTCCCCCCTACGCTGCCCTTGTCATAGACTCGGAACACCGGTTTTAGGTTTTCAAATTGATAGAGATTCTACTCTGCCTCTTTCCTTTCAGTGAAACTCAGACTAAAGTCCTTTTTTTAAAATAATGAGAACCAGGTAGAGTACTGATAACCATTTGTTGATAACCATACAAGAGTCCTATTCTTCAATGACCTCGAAAACTTCTTGCTTTGGAAGAAGTTTTCCTCTCCATTTGTTGTATTTCTGTGCTAGGGCTAGAGTACTGATAACCAGAGGCAGATCCACGTGACGGGGCGTGGGGCACATGCACCCATGCTCCCCTTTGTGGTCAAAAGAGCATTTGGTGCAGTGGTAGCTTTGTGCACCATTGACCCCTAGATCTAGTGTTCGAATCCACTTCCCTATCTTCTGTCTCTCAGCCACTTTTCTATTTCTTTTTCGTTCTTTTGTGTTCTATTCAAATTCCAAGCCCTATCTTTCTTTTTTTTTTCCTTTTTCTGTCATGCATTCTTCTGTTTTTGGGTTCACCCTTTGATATATCCTTGAATTAAATATTGAGTTTAATACTTGTACCTATAAATAATGATGCTATTATTGATAGTTCTCCAATGTAAGTCTTAGAGAAACAAATCAAACGGTGGTCGGATAATGGTGCACTCATCCTTCTGAAATCCTGGATCCGCCTCTGCTGATAACATGTCATAATATTGTACACTAAACTTATACTATAACTGTGACGACCCAAAGGGTCATCACCTGTTTTCCTCACTTGCTCCGCACTTCCGAGGCTTTGAAAACCTCATTTTATGTTGCCTTGATTTATGTGTATGATCCGGGCATGTAGCTGGAAAGATTTTGTGATAGAATATGTGAATTCTATGAGAAATTTGAAGAAAAATGATATTAATATTGATATAGTTGACTTCGATCAACATTTTTGGTAAACGGACCCGGACCCGAGATCGGACGGACCCGGAAGGTCCGTAGGAAAATATGGGACTCGGGCATGTGTCCGGAGTCGAATTCTAAGGCCTAGAGCCTAAGATATGAATTTTTCCGTTAAATTATTTTTGCTGAAATTATTAAAGGAAAATGGATTAAACGACCTTGGTATCGGGCTCGTATTTTGGTTCCGACGCCCCGTACAAGTATTAAATATTATATATGTGCTTTCTGCAAAGTTTGGTGACATTTGGATGTCGTTTGATGTGTTTTGAACCTTGAGTTCCAAATTTGAAAGTTATGAAACTAAAAGAAAGATAATCATGAACTTGAGGTTTGATTTGATGAAAACGATGTTATGTTGGCGATGTAATCGCACGAGCAAGTTTGTAATATGTTTTTGAAGTTGTTTACATGTTTGGTTTGGAGCCCGAGGGGCTCGGGTAAAGATTTAATAGGCCGTTGGAGCAAATTCTGAAAAAATATCACAGCTGGTTTTTCACCCAGCTGGTATCTTCGCAAATGCTAAGATATTCTCGCAATTGCGAAAGGACCCAGAATAGCCTTGGTTCGCAAATGCGAACCAATCTTCGCAAATGCGAAGATGGCAAGATAATGCCCAGGATCGCAAATGCGAGGAAAATCTCGCAAATGCGAGGAACTCAGGAAACACTTCAAGTTCGCAAATACGAATAATGTCTCGCAAATGCGAGAGCCACAGACCTTGGGCCAAGTTCGCAAATGCGAACCTTTTCTCGCAAATGCGAGAGCCACAGACCAAAACCTGCTATGTTCGCAATTGCGAACAAACGTTCGCAATTGCGATAACCGCAGCTGTGCAAATTTATACTTAAACGAATTTTTGACCTCTTTTCTTCATTCTTTCAAAACCCAACACACCACACACGATCCTCCAAGAGCAAAATCACTCCAAAACACTTGTAAGTCACTTTTTACTTAATTCTTTCAATTCCTAACATCATTAAACATGTTTTTCAAGAGAAATCAAAGGTTTTCATGGTAGAAATTCTTGTTTTTGGGTAGAACCTAGGGTTTTCGTGAATTGGGGAATTGGACCTCGAATTGAGGTCCGATTTTGAAACAAATCATATGTTTGAACTCGTGAGGGAATGGGTAACCGAATTTTGGTCCGAACCCCGAGTTCCGACCACGTAGGGCCAGGGGCGTTTTGGGAAATTTTGGGGCAAACTTTGAGAAAACCATTCTTAAGCATCCAAACTAAGTTATATAGTATTTATTAATGTAATGGAATCAATTGTGATTAGATTCGAGCAAGTTGAAAGCGGAAATTCGAGGTAAAGCTGTAGTTGAAGGATAAATTGGGCTTCTAGGCTAGAGGTAAGTGTTTGATCTATCTTAGTTTGAGGGAATAGGATTTATGTGCTATTTGCTATGTGATCGAGTGCGGTGTATGGGCTGTGGTGACGAGCATCCATACACTGGCGTCTAGCATGACCGTGAGTCGTTGTTGATATTTGTTGTGAGATGTTTTAAAGATGAAATCTTGAACCCTTGCCGGGTTGTGAAATTGAACAATATTTTCCCTTGCCGGGACTTGTTGTGAAGTTGATTATTGTTTCCCTTGCCGGGACTTTACTGTGATGATTATTGTATCCCTTGCCGGGACGGTTCATGTTAATTGTTTTTCATTCTTTTGCCCTTAACTGTGATTGTTATCTGGGTGAGGAAGAGTGATAATGCACGAATGATACACGATGTGCCATTCCATGCCGATTCTATTGATTATATGTGAGGTATTAGGGTAAAAATACGAAGGATGATACCGTGCTTGCTTGATATGCTATTGCTTGGTGAGGATGAGAGTAAAAGCACGAAGGGTAATGTCGTGCACTTGTTAATCTCTATTTCTTATTGTTGTATGAGTTGTGCTTTTCCTTCGTATCAGCACGAAGGAACATTCCGTGTCGTTGTTATTACGAAGGATCATGGCACGCCATGGATGTGAGGATGAGAGTAAAAGCACGAAGGGTGATGCCGTGCAACTATTTGCTATTCCTTGTATTGATATTAACTGTTTCCATCATACTCGGATTTCCATTATTGATTTAATAATTGTTGCTAACTGTTGTGTTTCTCCTTTTATGATACTTCTCGCTGAATAAGTGCTTCATAGAAATACAAAAGAAAACACCAAGTAAAGATCACATAGTTTCTTATTCAATCTTTCCATCTCTTTAGGTTAATAATCTTTAGTACCAAGTGCCACAACCCACTATGTCACCATGTGTTTTTGCACGGAGTCCGGTCTCACCCGACCGGTAAGCCATCCCAAGTGAGACATATTAAAATTCACAATGATAATGAGGTAGCTTGCAGGCGTCCGCAGGCCCGGCGTCTCTTCTATTTACTTATACTATTTGTTGTGGTCTCATTGTTCCGAGACAGACAGATAATTGTCATTTTCTTTTAGACCGTTATGTGTAGTATTCATTAGTAGTTCGTGAGTTGGTGACTCCACGTTATCAGCGACATATCTTCTCTTTCTGTCGGGCATCGGGTTCTTCTTACCCACCTTGTCAGCATTATGTTTGTAATGGACTTGATTGTGGATAGGACAATGTTTGATAAAATGTTTATGCACTTATGACAACAATCGTATCCTTGGTGTTTCTGCTAGAGCTACCCTTCTAGGAGCCTCCATTTCTATTAACCATTTTCTAAAATCTTCGTGTCCTATAGGTTGATCGACCTTCCTCAAAGTCTGGTAAAACATCAATGTATATCCTTTCTAGGTATTTAACTTTTAGAAAGAATCCGCTCTAATACCAATTGTTAGAAACTGAGCGTCCACCAAACTATATAGAGAACCGGGTTCTCTATGAGTTTCCACTTAAAATACCAATGAACCAAACTGTATAGCAATTTGGTTCTATATCATTTTGGTACAATGCTAATTGCGGAACCAGTATGTAGACGAGACACAAGATAAGTTCCCACTATATAGAGAAACAGATTCTCTAGCAGTACCTAATGTAAGAAACATGGTGTGCAACTAACCAATACAGGGAATAAGGTTCTCTAATTGTTAACACAGTAGCTCGGCAGTAGGTAAAGAACATAGAGGATTTTTCTGGGGAAAAATATCAACTCAAAAGGACAAAAACATGATCTACACTTGTAGGCTTTTAACTTCACTAACTTGTAAAACCCTATTACAATCCACTTTGTAATAACTACATTACAAAGAATTTAACACAACTAACTTGTGGTACTCTTACCACAAGCCACTTTGTGACCTCCTAGTTACAAAGGATTTTACTAACTTGTGATGCTCTCACCATAAGCGACTTTATCACTCTACAGTTACAAAGGATTTTGTTACTCTAACATGTAATAACTCTATTACAAGATACTTTGTAACAACTCTATTACAAAAGCTTTACAACTTGACTAACTCTAGCCAAGACACAAACTTGGAGGGTTTGTAATTTTGGTTTTCCTAAAACAGCTTCTAAGAAAGCAAGATAGGACTTATAATTGAAGAACAAATAACAAAGACTCAACAAACCTAAGGGCTTAAAACATCTTCAATCTTGGATCCGGTCCTTGAGGTTGAAACAACTTTGATCTTGAGAGAGGTTGTTGAAAGTCTTGAGAGGGGATTTTTGTTTTTTGATTATGCAAGTCTTGGAACCTGAATCTTTTATCTTGCATAAGGTTTATTCTACATAAGACATTACCTTAGTGATGTCCAATCTCAATGCGAAGTGACTACTGCACTGTTGTTGGTAGGGCACTTTTTGTGGTTGCTTTATAACTGCATTGTTGACTTATAACTCTATGAAGGGAACACCAAGGTGTCAAGTCCCTAATATGGTTCCTTTGAATCTAAAGCACATTGCCCAGATTATCTTGAGTCGATAAACTTGAATGATTGTATCATACATGCTTCTGGCTCTCTCATGAGTTAAGTTATTTTACCTTCCTTGGTTGTATTTATACATGTGTGACATCACTTATAATGACATAAGCAAGGCAAGTAAAAAGCCTTTCACAAGAAGTTGACTGTTTGTTACACTGTTCCTGTACAGGCAGCAACATTTCTGCCAGAGAATTGATTTCATATAGTCTCCTAAGGAACTGGTAGGGACATGTTCCCTAAGCTGTTCCTTCTACTCTTCCTTACTTGAGTCATGACGATCAGCTATGAGTACCAGGTTTTTTTCTTTCACTATCTATCTTCCTCTTCATCTCGTAGGTCTTCAGATTTTCAACCAGCTCTTTTATGGTTGGCTTCTGTAGGTCATTGGATCAGTAATAGCATTCACCTTGATTTCCCAAGGGTTGGATCTCAACCTAGAACTTTGGGATATCAAAATCTTGTAGATGTGTAATAGTTTCTTTATCTGGTTCTGACTGATAAGTTTGTTATATCGTAAAAACATAAAGTAAAATACTTGTGCCCAAGGTAGATGTAACCTATCAAAATTAATAATCAAAAGGTGAAAATATGAAGGAGGGGAATATGGTACCAAACCTACTAGTCATAATATGGATAATAGTTGTACATGCCTAACTGTTTACAGTAAGCTTGCAGAAAATCAATGCTATAAAATATAATACAAAATGGAGAGTATACAATAAACAACAAAAAGCACTCTCCATAATGCATGTTAATGCTACACCTAGGACAAAAATTATCGGCATAGTTAGCTTAGTCACTAGCTTCATGGACAAAAGTAGTCTTGGAGGGTCTTATTTTGAAGCTTGCTAATTGATCCTTATACATAAAGCATATACCTCTGGCTTGACTTGGGAGCTCATGAGCAGAGAAATACTATTTAGTACTTGCGGTTGAATTGTTGTTCATATTAAAAGGAGTCGATAATCGATAAGGAGTTGTTTCATGATTCTCGAATATGTATTTATTTAGAGTTCTTTTCGAACCTTGTTTAACCAGTGCGTCCGCGGCCCAATTAGCCTCTCTATAGGTATGTGTGACGTGGAAAGCCTGAAATTAAAGTTGATCATGATTTTTTGATTATTCTCTATATTCTGTCTTAAATTCGAAGGAGGTTTCATCTTTCCATTAACCCAGTTGACC
Source organism: Nicotiana noctiflora (assembly GCA_032618575.1). Lineage (NCBI taxonomy): Eukaryota > Viridiplantae > Streptophyta > Magnoliopsida > Solanales > Solanaceae > Nicotiana > Nicotiana noctiflora. Next base: position 148,466 of record JASVEL010006497.1, read on the forward strand.
ACTGATAATAGGTGAATTTGACTATAATTATGTCCTAAATAATCACACTTTGTTATGGTATTTATGAGGACAAAATGCTTTAATTAGTGTTTGCTTGTGTGTTATAGGTACATGTGACGCAATGGATGCTAAGAAGAGTATTTTGATTATAAAATAATGATACGAACAGGATAATGTTGAATGTAGTGGCTTGCCTAGCTACCACGAGTAGGTGCCATCACGATCCCGGTGTCGGGGGAAAATCCGGGTCGTGACAATAACTTAATTATGCATAATAGATATAAGGACAAATTGCCAGTTACCTCCCCATAATATTTAACTAGCAAATTAGCTCCCTACCTCATTGTTTAGATCACTTCATCACTCTAAATGACGGAGTGGTAGCTCTTAACAACACTAGTGTGTAGAAACTACATGGAAACAATTTGAATCTTTATCACTATTCAAAAGTCCCACGTAACATTGTAAGCATGAGTAAACACAAAGGGCAGTGCACTAGCGATTTTAGACCACAAAGGGGTAATGAACCAATTTCTTCGCCATAGATGGGAAATCCACGAGTTGCTAAGGTGACACTAATTACTCGTTATATACAACCCATGGTATTTTTATTAAGGAAAGAGATATACACCGGCATTTTTTAATTTATTGAAACTTTTGCTGCATTTTGTCTTACCTCCCAGTTAGCTATCAGTTACCAGTTGCCAGTTCCCTCAGGCTGAATCAATCTTAAAGCTGACTAATAGATGGACATCCTTTTGAGAGTCCTCCCAATACCAGATTTAATAAATCAACATATGTTTTTTATCAAATTCCCCATTACCTGCAGTACAGCTCTTATTTTTATTTTCTCAACTCTAAAATCAGGGTCTATCCCCATATTTTAGCTCCAAGATATAATCGCACAATCCTGAAGAAAAATTACAATACAGTATAAACCTAAAGGAACACTAGCGTTACAATAAATTAACGCCCACACGTGGACCTAATGGAGGGAAGGTAATTTAATTCTTGAAAAAATTATAGCAAATACGGATAAGCTAATATTTTTTTATTTTTGTTTTTATAACCATAGATTACTCTCCTCATACCCCACTAATGGGATTTTACTGGGTATGTTGCTATTGTTGTTTTATAACCATAGAATCTTACGCCTTAAGCACATCTACCAAGGCCTGGAGGCGCTGGACAGATGGGAAGAAGTCACATATTGTTTTGCCTCCACTTAGATTTGAGCCATAGGCCTCAAGATTCTCAACCCACTTCACTAACCACTAGACTATATTTTTTAATATATATACATCATTCAATCCCATAGATATAATGAAAATCTAGTGAAATGAAAAAACGAGTTCAAAATGGCTTTCAGTCACAGGTTCAAGTTCAAATGACAAGCGTGAAATTCTAGTATTTTTCTGAATCCCTTGCATAAATTCCTAACTCCACTCCTATTAATGCGCATGGATAACGTTAAAAACACAAAACAGAAGTGTGAACAAAACATTCCCATGCCTAAATTAGCCGGAACCTGAATAAAACCCTAATTTCACTTCAAGTCATTTCATGAATAACAAATTATAAGTACTGTATACTCCTATATAAGATGAGAAATGTTAGAAAAATTACCTTGGAAGGATCAACTTTTTGGAAGTTTTTGACGACGTTGATGACGCGATCTCTGACTTCATCCTTATCGAGAAATGAGCCTCTGACTTCGTCAGAAAACTGACGCCTGAAAATCTGACTGAATGAGCCTCCGATTAGCCTAGGGTTTCGAAGTTGTGCCGGCCGGGCTTCTACTCTCAGGTACTTCAACAGTGCGATTCTCGCCGCCATTGACAATAAAGAGAGAGAGAGGGAAGAGAACGCCAAAGATTATGGAGAGAGATGAATAGCCACGTGAGCGATCTTTAGGCTATATTTATATAACCCGGACATGAACTGCGACTGACAAGGGCATTTCTAAAATCGAATTATAAGCGCATTCAGTAAACTGCGACGCATAAGGCGCAATGCAAATGCGATTTAGAAACAGCAAATGCTATTAATAAACAAATGCAATTTGCGGATGCACCAAATGAAAGTTATCCGGATAAGGTGTGCGTGACCCCGTGGAAGAAAAGATGCAAGTGCCTAGACTTAAATAGTTTGGACATGTTAAAAGGATAGACTAATGCTCCATTAAGGTGATGTGAGAGGCTGGCGTTAGAGGGCCAACGAAGAGTGTAAATGCCAAAAGAGTATTAGCGAGACGTAATTAAGCGAGATATAACATTGCTTCAACTAATTGATAACATGATTATGGATAGAAAGGCGTGAAAGTTGAGAATAAATATAGAGGATTAGGTAGCCGAGTATTGTCTTTGTTTGTAAGAGTAGTTTTGATACTTCACTTGGTGTCGTTCGTTTATTTTTTTAATCCCTAGATTGTTGTTATTACTTTGTTGCTGCCTTGTTTCGATTTCCTGATTGTATTAGTTAGTGTTAGTTTTGCATTTTTGGTTCAGTTGTCAGATTGATTTGCTTGTTATTGTCCCGTCCTTTTTTCTTCCCCAAACCGAAGGTCTACCGGCAGTGGCGGAGCCAAAACCCTGATGAAGGGTGTTCAAAAAAAAATTGTACCTAGTGGATAGTGTTAAGGGTGTTCAAAACTGAATATATAGAGGTAAAAAATAGATTTTACCTTATATATACGTAATTTTTCGGCGAAGGGTGTTCGGGTGAACACCCTTGCGCCCCCTAGATCCGCCACTGTCTACCGGTAACAACATTTCTGTCTTTTTTAAGAAAGGGGTAAGGTTACTTTATATTCCCCGGACCCCACTTATAAAATTACATACATAATTTATTGTTGTTGTAATCATAAATACGATTTACAAGTCGCATTCATCAATGCGATTTTAAGCTCAGTTTTGCCCCGTTTTCAATTTTCGTTTTTGACTTCATACTAGTTCCATATGAATATCATTCATTTAAGGCTTCGATAGAGAATGACCTACCAAATTTCTTTTTGTGATTTCTCCCATATAGAATAATGAGTTATTTTTCAGTATAAGATGATACTTTTATATATTTATCTATATCTATTTATACTATATTAAAAATATGAAGGCCTTTAGTAATATATCATTCATTTTTCTTACCCTTTAAAAATAAAGCTTACATTGGATAAAATAGTTATTTAATTATTCTTTTAATATTTCAGATTTTAAAATTAACTAAAAAAATTATTTAATTTTTCCTTATTAAGAATTGGTAATATACCAGATCTCTAAAAGGAAAATAATAGGAAATTTTACCACCTATAGAATATGTTAGTATCATATTTATAACATATAAATACCTTTTTTAAGATTTTACATAATATAATAACCTTTTTTATTTTGTAGCAAAAGATTTAAATTTAATATTTTCCTATATTTAAGCCTTATTAGATGGTACAAAATATTTTTCCATCACCAATTTATGGTATAACTCCCATTTTTTGTGAAATGATGCCGCTTAATACAACTTAATACACCTAAATACAGATTCACCTTCCCATGATTTGCGCTGAAACGTTACTTTTTTCCCGCTTAATACAACTTAATACACCTAAATACAGATCATGATTTACAGGAATCCCTGTTTGTGCGGCGTCATTTCATGTTGTATTATTGAATACAATTCGTTTAATACACTATATACATCTTAAAATAACGTAAAACATATCTATATCACGTAATATAGGAAAGGGTTTTTATTTATTGCTAATTAGGTCTTAATGAATGACTTTTGTGAAAAATTCCCAAAATAATAACGTGTTAGTTTTCCTAATTACAGTAGTCACGTTAGTTTTGTTGTTAGGAAACTTTAGAGCACTTTGAGCCCCTTTTAGGTTTATAAATATTAGTTAAAACTTGTGGACTTTTAAGCCATTGGGCTTTAAAGTATAAAAGTGTGAACTGGAAATACAGTAAAATAAAATGGAGGGAAAAATAAAAATTTAAAGAAGTGAGCTTTTGTCTTGCACTTTTGTGACGACCCAAAGGGTCATCACTTATTATATTAATCATTTCGAGCTTCTGAGGCCTTGAAAACCTCATTCTATGTTGCCTCGATTTACGTACACGATCCGAGCATGTAGCCGGAAAGATTTTGTGATAGAAAATATGAATTCTATGAGAAATTTGGATAAAAATGATATTAATATTGATATGATTGACTTCGGTCAACATTTTTGGTAAACGGATCCGGACCCGAGATTGGATGGTCCCGAGAGGTCCGTAGGAAAATATGGGACTTGGACATGCATCCGGAGTCGAATTCTGAGGCCTAGAACCCAAGTTATGAATTTTTATGTGAAATTGTTTTTGATGTAATTGTTAAAGGAAAATGAATTAATTGACCTTGGTATCGGGCTCGTATTTTGGTTCCGACGCTCGGTACAAGTCTTAAATATTATATATGTGATTTCTGTAAAGTTTGGTGACATTCGGATGTCGTTTGAGATGTTTTGGACCTTGAGTCCCAAGTTTGAAAGTTTTGAAAACCAAAAGTATGAAAATCATGAATTTGAGGCTCGATTTGATGAAAACGAGGTGATATGGGCGATGTGATCGCACGAACAAGTTCATAATGTGTTTTTGAGGTTGTGTACATGTTTGGTTTGGAGCCCGGGGGGCTCGGGTAAAGATTTGATAGGCCGTTGGATGAAATTCTGAATTTTTTGCACTGCTGGTTTTTCACCCAGCTGTTGGCTTCGCAATTGCGAAGTAATTCTCGCAATTGCAAAGGGGACAGTGTAAGGCAAGGCTCGCAAATGCGAACCTTGATCGCAAATGCGAAGCTCCATTGACCCAGCCTTGTTCGCAAAATGCGAACAATTGTTCGCATTTGCGAAAGTCCCCAGAGCCTGCTTGTGTTCGCAAATGCGAACATTCCCCATACTGCCTTGGTTCGCAAATGCGAACACCCCTTTGCCTGCCAGTGATCGCAAATGCGAACAAACGTTCGCAAATGCGAACTTCCCAGCCTTAGCTTATTTTTCAAACTCCAGAAATTGGTCGGGGTTCGCAATTGCGAACCCATGTTCGTAAATGCGAACACAGAGACCTGTAAAACACGATTTTCAGTTCATTTCTTCACTTTTCACAAAACAAAAACACCCATTTGCGATTCTTCACGGATTTCTTCTTCAACAAAACGATTGTAAGTCACTTTTTACTTAATTCTTTCAATTCCTAACATCATTAAACATGTTTTTCATAAGAAATCAAAGATTTTCATGGTAGAATTCTTGTTTTTGTTAGAAAATAGGGTTTTTCATAAATTGGGGAATTGGACCTCGAATTGAGGTCCGATTTTGAAACAAATTATATACATGAACTCGTGGGGGGATGGGTAACCGGATTTGGATCCTAACCCCGAATTCCGACCATGTGGGCCCGGATTGAAATTCACTATTCCGGGCAGAATGTTGTAAAAGTTGTATTTGGTCTTAAGAATTAGTTTGTTGAGTAGAATTGATGATATTAAATCAATTGTGTATAGATACGGTTGGATTGGAGCCAAATTGAAAGAAAAGACATTTCCACGGATTGAATTATTCATAAGCATTCGAGGTAAGTGTTTGTTCTATCATAGCTTGAGGGAATAGGATTATGTGTTATGTGTTATGTGATCGAGTGCGGTGTATGGGTTGTGGTGACGAGCATCCATACACTAGCGTCTAGTATGACCGTGAGTCGTTGGAAAATGATTATTTTGAGATATATTACGGATGAATTGTTATTGTTCTCCCTTGTTGGGACTTGTTGTGAAGATAATTATTGATTGCCCTTGATGGGACGGTTTATGAATTACTGTTTTCTTTCTTTGCCCTTAACTGTGATTGTTATTTGGGTGAGGAAGAGTGATAATGCACGAAGGGTGATGCCGTGCCATGTTTATTTATTTATGCACGAAGGTTAATGCCGTGCCATGTTTATTTATTATGCACGAAGGATCATGCCGTGCCCTGTTATTGAACCATGTACGAAGGATCATGTCGTATTATGGATGTGAGGATGAGAGTAAAAGCACGAAGGGTGATGCCGTGTACTTTATTTGCTTATTTGGTGAGGATGAGAGTAAAAGCACGAAGGGTGATGCCGTGCAACTGCTTGCTATTTCTTTGATTGATATTACTCGTGTTTACATTATACTTTGTTTTTCCTTGTGAATTTATTAACTGTTGTTAATTGTTGAATTCTTTGAGATATTCCTTATTATGTTATTACCTGGTTATTTCTTGTTATTCCGTGGTATATATATATATTGAATTGCACAGGTTTATGTGGGTGTCTGGTCCTAGGCTTGTCACTACTTCGCCGGGATAGGCCAGGCACTTACCAGCACATGGGTTCGGTTGTGCTGATATTACACTTATGTGCGTTTTTGCACAGGTCCAGGTTACGATCAGGAGCAGCAGCAGCAGTGAATCGATTGCGTGGGAGCTAATCATATTTGAGACCGAGGTAGCTTGCAGACGTCCGCAGGCCCGGTGTCTCTTTCTTTATTTATGTTATTAGCTGTAGTCTCTTTGTTCCGAGACAAACAGAATTATGTTATATTTCCTTCGGACTTTTATGTGTAGTATTCCATAGTAGTTCGTGAGTTGGTGACTCCACGTCTTGGGTAGAGGATTTCAGTATGATTTTCACTTTGTAATTAGTTATTTCTATTTCGATAAAGTATTCCACATTTATTTAATTAAAAATTGTGTTAAAAAAATAGGATAGTATGAATACAGTGGCTTGCCTAGCTACCACGAGTAGGCGCCATCACGATCCCGATGTTGGGGAAAAATCCGGGTCGTGACAACTTTGTCCCTCATTGGTGAGGGACAACTACATTTGTAGGTATATATATATATATATATAATCACTTCTTAAAGCTCTTAAAATAGTTGAAGAGAATGAACCCTCGTGTCGTCGTCGCTCGCTCGACTCGGCTTCTGATTTGAAAAATGATCGATAAGATTATTTTTTGGACAAAATTTATTTAATTAATTAAATGCAGATTGTCACACCTCATTTTTGCTCGCCCATCCCTGACGGGTAAATGTGCAAGGAAGTTTTTCCATTTTAAGTGACAATATTCGAAACGAGATTATTTTATTTATTTCAGAGTCGCCACTTGGAATAAATTAAGGTGTCCCAAGTCACCGATTTATTTAAATCCCGAATCGAGGAAATTTCGACTTTCCAAATGAAGTCTGCGAGCCAAAAATTCTAAGTGAGGAATTTTGTTGACCCGAGGGAAGGTGTTAGGCACCCCCAAATCCTGTGGTTCTAGCACGATCACTTGAACTGTTATAAATGACTGAATATCTGATTTTAATACATGTTATAACTTATGGTGCAATTTTAGAGATTATGTACCGCATTATTATTATTTATTATGAGAATTTGCGATGTCGTGAAAATACATCTCGAACCACGTCACATCAATGTACCCATGGCTATTGATATATTTTGACTCCGTCGAGATTTGGATTTGGGTCACATAAAGGTGCACCCGAGTTTAAGAATGTAAATGGTTAAAGCGCACCTAAAGTGATTAGCGCGTTATTACTTTTGGAAAAAATCGTGAAATCCGCTAAATGGCCTGTCCCGAAATCTAAGAATTTTAGTATGCAATTATGAGGGCCCCGCAATTTATGCGTTTTTATTCGGCGAGGCTCGTCTCATTTATTATTAAAATGACAAGCCTAAAGCAACTATGATTTTCTATATCTTTTTGCTTTTAAAGATAAAAATGGAAAGTCCTAATTAATTATTATTAAAAAAATCGGATTTCGAGTTCAAGTCCGAATCCAAAAAGGGCCGTCTTTTTAGTTTAAAGTCACTACCTAACTTAGACCCATAATAGGTCATTTGAATACGAACGAGCCAGTTGCCAAACGAGCCCAAACCATATAATATGTATACTTTGGACAAAGGTCCAAATAGCCACATGTATTGGGCCTGGACTTAGCCCAAATCAGCCGAGCTGATCTGATGGCGTTGGAGAGATCCAAAGATCTGAAGTTCTGAATTTGACCATGAGGCAAACTAATTATTCTCAAACTATTTCGAACTAACATTATTGGAATTAACTGCGCGAAATCCAGAACTATTCGGAACTTGTTTTACAACTATTGAAACTAAAATCAATATTAATTACTAACATTTGAAAACTAATGTTATTTACCGACATTGCTCAAACGAGCATCATTCACACATATAACTTGCTATCTTATATCTAGAAAATTGAAATAGCATGCTGGATAACTATTTAGACCTGTTTCTCTATAACTTATTGAAGCAAATTTGACTACGCTACGCTATATTGATAATGCAACTAATTAAAACAGCCCATATCTCAAAATACATGGACTGAACAACTATCATTTGACACAACACAATTATAATCCAATTTCATTCCAGTTATACAATTATGTGCAAATTATAACTAGGTTATATTAAACTATTATGTCTAAATTATTTAGGCATCAATACATAGTGGTACAAAATATGTAGAACTCAATAAACAACAAAGGGAAATATTTCATTTGTATTCCACTTCAATCTCAACTTCATTACATCAAGAGAGGAACAAATACCTGGAAAATCGAAAGGAATGAGGAGAGGAAAGAATCAACAAAAAGAATCAGCAAAGTAACAACAGGCAACAAACAAACGGGACCAACAAAAGTTCAAGAACCAATTTAAGACCAAACCATCGTCAAGATGCCTGGGAGGAAAGAAGCTTAATCAAAATACTACATATACTATAATTAAACATGACAACTTTCAGCAATCAGATAATATTGAGCGGCCCTCAAATAAATCACTAAAAAAAACTTTCAAGTGCCCTTTCAAACTATTGTTTTTAAGAAGGTTAGTCCTCTATACTGAGTAGAACTCTCCCTTTTTCTCCTTTTCAGAAGGTTAATCCCCCTTCTTTTCTATTCTGAAACCTTCCCTTTTATATTCCCATCCACTTAAAACTTTCCAGCTTGTTTCTAATTGTTTTTAGAACTGACCAGCTCCATATTCCCTACTTTCCAGCCCATTTTTCCTTTTTGACTGAGCTTTTTGCTTTTATTATTACCTTTCCCCGTATTTACCTTCCTAAAAGTCTTTTAACTAGGATGAATCCACTAGTAATTCCCTTTTTTATTCAAATTTTAACCTTTTCAGCCTTGTATTCCTTTACTTTAACCTTTTATCATTAGTCTACTGTTTTTTACTGTTATATAGAGAACATGTTACATCCTCCATATAGCTTAAATCCCTCAATCTGTCTTTAGTCGTCAATCTTCTATGTGCAACTAGGTAGACTATGAAGTTCCATTTTAGTACTCCAGCACTGTTGTGCACCAATTTCCTCCGTGGTACTCTATCAAAGTGACCCCTTAGTTTCTCATGCATACTCTTAAAGATTTGAAGTTAAGTTTGAAAAAAGTATTTTAAGTTCAATTGTATATAATATAAATTTCTTAAAATAATCAATCGAACCGAGACATCATTAACCCAGGGTTCACAGTTCTATCTTGTCTCTTCTTTTTTTCTTTTATTTTTTAATGACTGTTGTCAATGCCTGATTAAGCTCATCACAATTAATTCTTATGCTGATGGAAAAGAAATTAATTCCTAGGCGCCTCAACGGATTGCCTGATTAAGCTCATCACAATTAGTTCTGGTTTCACTTACTTTTCGTTATTTCACTGAATAAGAAAGAAAAAAACTTATGAAATTTATCTTAAACATAAATAAAATTAAATACTAAAAGAAGTACCATTGCTGCGCTAAGAGGAGATCGGTTTTATGAGACGTTACAAGTGTTATTTCAGTTATATTATATGTCTCTTTTCACATGAGAATGTGAATCAGCCAAAAAATAACACACGAGATCAGTAAATAGAACACATAAAACTATGCACGATCATTTCTTCTGTTCAAATTGTAACCAGTCATAGGAGATAATTTCCTCCTAAGTAGACAAAATCCTTCCTAGTTTGGTTTTTGTGTGGGAGTTTCTAATGGCTATTTCTGTTTTTTTGTGTGTGTGGTTGGGGGGGGGGGGGTGTAAGGAGTTGAGACTGTTCACAGGGACCAACTAGTGCGAAACATCAATGCAGGAAACTGAGTAGCTCCATCTCTCACATAGAGCAGACCAGGTTGCAACTTGCATTTCTTTCCTAAGTTAAAATTGAGAAAGCTTTCAACTTGAAAATGTTCCAAACTTCTTGGACCTTGCATCAATCCACCAAGACTAAAACCCCATCCAAAATCATCCTCAGGTGTATCGGACACATTAACTGCCCACTGCAAATATTTGGGATTTGACCTTTTCATCTCTACCCAACCACCAATTCTTGTACTTTCGACACGTTGCGACTCTAGTGTTATAGCAACTGATCCATCTAAGAGGCCGTTTTCCTCCAAGGGCGCCTCAGAATGCCCTGACCGTTGTAAAATGCCAATAGGCAATGACATAGCTGCGAGTCTATGCTGTTGACTTGAAAGAGTAGCCGCTTTGTGTATGCCCAAGATGGATAGCTTTGTACTGCTTGTAAGTTGGCAAACAACTTGACCAAAAGTGCCGAAACAATACAAATGTCTACCAGAGTGTGGCAATGTAGAGACAAACTGGGCCAAGGAAGCAACTGTATTTAACTTTTTAACCATCACAGCGATTGCACTACCATTTAGTTGATTCATCAGGGGCGGCCCAAATGATGAATAATCTGTCAGGCCCCTTTGCTGCAAGAAATTGCAAAAAGAAAATTGTTATACTAGTCATTTTGTCCTTGCTTTTACATGAGGCTATACAGAAAGGCAGTGAAAATGAAGCAATATAAGTAGTGAATACAATATGCAACAACCATCTAATGACCTCCCATGTGATCTTCCTTGTTAGCTAATTGATTTTTTCATAATTCCTAATATGTGAGATTCTTTTGCACCACAAATCTGCAACTTGACTTTTCTCTATTCAATTTTTTTGGTAAAGTGCATCTGCAACTTCATTTTACAGGACTTTTGACCTCTTACTTCTGCAACTCCTTGTTCTTTTTTCTTCACCTGTTGCTACCGGGATTTTGGTATTGTAGACTTAATTACTGCTTTTTAAAGCTAATGCATGCCTTTCATTTATTTGTTAAATTCTGTTTCCATTTGATAGTACTGTAAGTTTGCCATATCCACTTTTATCCATGTCATTTCCTAAAGCTAAAAGAGATTCGAATTCGATTTTACATTTCCAGTGTTGTGTGCATAACATTAGCAGTTTGGCATTTTTTATATGATAGCTATGCACTTGTTCATGCCAACCCTGATACTTGACAATAACAATAAGAATATAAATATCCTGAGAATGTGGAATTGATAACTATTACTATTAGAAATCAGAAAGCAAGCTCAGTACTCAGAAGCATTTACCTCACGAGAACTTGTAGGTACTGCAACATCTCTGCACCGACCACCAATTGGGATGGCAACTGCGGAGAACCAATCACTAATATTTGCTGCATAAAGAACCTTTGCTAAAGAAAGTGGAGTTCCCTGGATATTTATTTGGCCTCTTTCGCTGCCAACAAACTCTGCAACAAGTGTATCTTTTTCACGAACAGTAGTTTCAAAAGTCAGCCTAGAATCAATACCAGTCCTAATTGTTCTTTCAACTGCATTGCACTTGCGTTCATCAATGGTACCGATCATCAACAGTGCCCCCACAGCATCAAATTCTCCCCTTACATTAGTGCTAGCTTCTTGAAATGGACTTCCTTTTGACGATTTATAGAAAGCAAGCACTCGCTCCACCTTCTCTTGTCTGTCTCTTAGCTTCATAATATCTGAAAAAGCCTCTCGCTGCAATCTCTTCAAGATCTCAATCTGTAAATTATAATATTGGAAGAGTTGTAAAGCGCCATTATACAGCTTGTTTCTACCTAGGAATTGGCAAATATATGCAACTAAAGCTTGTCGAGGGCAGTCGGGTTAGGAAATGGTTATGTCCTAAAGGTAACGAGAGTAACAAATAGTTCTGAACCAAACGATGTATAAAAGAAATCTGGATAAGTCTTTAGCCAGTATTGTCTCCTGGGAAGATCATCGTATAGGCGTAGTAATACAGCAGCAGATAGTAAACATAGAAAAATTTGATGTTATGACTATAAAAAAGATTTGACAAAATAGAAGAATAGGCAGAAACTAGATGAGGTTAGGGTATATGGTCACTGGTCAGAGCTTTCTCATACTTAAAGAGGCCAATCAGAATAAGGCGAGCCAAATAATAAAGCTTGTGTTAACTATATAAACAACAAAAAATAAATCTTGTGATAACTGGTAAAGTAAAAATTTGACTGCTCAACCTCTGAATGGTTCCTCTATATCACTGCGCTGCAGTGGAACCAAGCATGACGAGTAACACATAAACTCCACTTTAGATCAATAGTACAAAAGTAGGGATATGTACACTCATCCTTCTCCCTACCTTTAAAAACGACCATATACAAAGAGTTAAAGACTACCACTACTCACATAAGAAACAATATTTTTATAACTTTTATTATTTTCCCGATAGATTTTCATTTGCTTCAAATAAGATCCACATGAACGAGATTAGCTGTAACCTTGAAGAAATGTTAAAGAAATCCAATCAAGAATTGGGTCCCTCACTAAATAACTTTTTTTGTAACGACAATGGTGTCCGGACCAGCACACGTGCATCTCGACTCACTGATTAAAATTCTTGGGAAAATAAAAATTTGAACTTTCATAATTTATATGTGATCCAATAGTATCTCCTTTTTTGCACAACATTTACCCAACTTGTCCCGCAGGAAGTGGCTTAACAGTTGAAAAGCCGTTTTAACACCATTGGTCAATGAAGTGGGAGAAGAACGAGGTCTCAAGTTCAAATCCTAGCTGATGCAAAAGCCATCAGGTGATTTTTCCCATCTGCCTAAACCATGGCAGGCATAGAGTTACCCGGCATCTATGCTGATGGGAGGTAGTAGATACCCGGTTCTGTAGAATAGCCGACTCTAGCATCAACAACAACAACAACGCAGTATAATCCCACTTAGTGGGGTCTGGGTAGTAGACTCTAGCATCATTTAAAGAAAAAACATAGATCGGACCCAACAGAGAAGTTAAAAGGACAGCCCTCAAGCTATGCGCAAGTCGGTGGAAGGGCCGAACCACAAGGGTCTATTGAATACAACGTTACCGTGTATTTCAACGAGAGGGTGTTTTAACTTTCCCAACCGAGAAGTTACCTCATAGTATTCAACTACTAAAAATCCATTAAGGCCTATACAATTAATCCATCCCACATAACAAAATCAGCATAACATAAAACTCTTTTACATTTCCCATCTTTATTCTATAGGTCAATCGGCTTGCACAGCGACAAAAAAAATGAAAATCTTCAGAATTAACACGAGAAAACAACACCAAAAAAATTAAACAACCCTAATAAGACACCAAAATCATATTTTAATAATGCATACTAGAGCAAATGGGTTTGTCTATATTCAATGACTGGGATAACAAAATGAATGAAAAGAAGTCACATTTTAATTACCGGACTTCGACGATTAGAAGTATCGCCGCCGCGGAGAACGCCGGAAGCGAAATCATGGGTGAATTTGGCAAAGGATTTTAGCTTATCTATAACTGAAACTGCTGCTTCCATTTTAAAAACCTATGAGTTAACAATGCGTCAAACAAAGAGGAAGAGGTCGTGTTTCTGGTTTTCCAATGGTAGCCTTGTTTGTGATTTTACTTTACTCTACTCTGTTTCCTTCTTTTGCCTCTCTGAATTCTCCTTTTTGCTTCTTTTCCCCCTTTCTCCTCTTTGGGGGCATATTACAATCTTGTTCGAGCCAAAACACCAAAACAAGAAGGACATGGAATTGCTCCCACGTTCTAGGGTCGTTGGTTGTGGAATAATCCTTAGTATAAAATTGGCAAAAATAGCACGGGTAGCCGTTTTCCGTCCATACTCGTTTAAAAATCATTATTTTAATGCCATTTTTTTAAAATTAATATAATAGAGATGGGTACGCCATATGAACTTGGACTAGATTATACTAAACTCCAGCACACTAAAAGTTCCAACATAATATAGTATTGATGAAAATACATCTGTATAAACTTCTAACATATTATGTTAAATTCGTATATTATGCTAGATTTCCAGTATCTTATGCTAGAAATTCACATATAAAAAATTTGAACTCTTATATATTATGCTGAAATATTTTTTGAATTTTAAATTTATCTTTACATGAAAAGTTATTAAATCTCGATTACTTTTAAAATTGTGACTATTTTTCAATTACCAATTGAAAATCTGACTATTGTTTAATTTCACCTATAAAATTGTGCTTGAGATAATACTCTCTGAGGTTATCTAGTTCGAGATAAATTATACCGGAATTATAATGCAAAAATTAGTAACGTAAGGATTATTAATTTAGAAATTATTTATATGATAACTAGTAACGCATGGATGGTAATGTGGTAATTAATAATTAATACGTGGTGATTAATAATGAAAGAATTGTTAGCCATGATTAATAATGAAGGAACTTTATTCAAAGGCATTTTTGTGTGTAAATAATATAATTCTCGTATTATTAAGACACATATTCTTACATCATATTCTATTTCACATAAGCAATGGTGTACGCAGGACTTTTCATATGTGGCGTAATATTTTAAAAAGTGAAAAATGATTTTTTCGACAGTGCTTCAACCTTAGTGCATCTGCCTGGTGTAAAAATTATACTTAAAATACATTTCCTCCCCGTTGATTAATAGATTCATCTTGAATCAAATAACAATAAAATAAAACAGTCATAAAATTGGTTGTACAGCTAGACCTTTTTATAATAACATTCTCATATAACAACCATTCACTATTGTCATGACCTAAATTCCATCATAGGTCGTGATGGCGTCCAACATCGTTGTTAGGAAGCCAACTCTAATCAAATAGTGAGTTCTTGTTTATTTTACCAACCAATCCCATCATTTACTAAATCTTAAATTTTAAATAATCGAAAATTAACAAGTTCATAATAATAGAAATACACTGCAAAGTGTGTGCGACGAACTAGTGCCACGGGTACTAGGGCAACTAGTACAATGGACAAAAATGTCACTATCCTACTGTACAGTTAAGTACAGAAGCATAGTATGAGTACGTAAACAACACCCAACAAGTATCCAATCTAACCTCAAAAAAGCAGTGATGAGGGGTCGACTTGACACTTACTAAGGTCAATATCAATAATATTTAAGTGCTACATTAAGCATGGATAGCATGAATATAATGACAGTCCCAGAACAAAGAGAAATAAGATATTACTTCTTAATAATATATCAAATTCAATCATGTCATATAATAAGTTACATTTCAAGGCATTTAAGTAGTGTAAAGCACGAAAATATTCCACATAAATAAAATGTGCACATTGTGCCAAGGTCGTACGGTCTGGTACGATATAATAATTAATTATATACTGCCAGAGGGTTGAATGACGCAAACCATAGATGCATCTATTTTCTACGAGGCAATATGCTCGGTCATCAAATAGCAATTTATTATCAAGTAAACACATATTGCTCAAGTATAATCAAATAATACATACAAATTCTAAAGCAAGTGAGTATAATCGTCTACATTTATTTACAAGTTTCTAGCATGTCCTAAATGATCTTAGCAGCAAGCAAGGACGCAAGCATTGCGAGTATAGCATGATACGAGTCCTAAACTACCCGAACAATAATAGCTACGTACGTACTCTCGTCACCACATACGTATACAGCCCCCGCAAATAGTCATATAAATTTATTTAATTCAGGGTTAACTCCCTCTTACGAGGTTAGAAAGGAGTCTCACCTTGCTCCAAAGCTTACTTCCAAATTCAAGAATGCGCTCAAACCCTCAAATCGGAGCTGAATGATCCAAAACTAATCAAATGGGGTAAGAACTAGTCAATACATGCTCAAGAGTTCATATTCTAACTATTAAAGTACTTTCCAACCCTAAATGCAAGGTTCCTAAGATTCATCCCCAGGCCACATGCCCGGATTCCGAAAATATTCGAAGAAAGTTGTTGCCCATAACATAAGGATCAAGAATATATGATTTTTACTACATCACATAACAAATTTCGTGGTTGAATCTTGTTTTTATCAAAACCCCAGGTTTTACTCTAAACCCATAATTTTTACTAATTTATATGGTATAATCTACCCCTAAACTATGTATTAAACCCACATCAAGTAGAAATAACTTATCTCACAATGCTAGGCTGAAATCCCTCCTTTGGAAGCTCCCAAATCGCCCAAAAAATGAATAAAATGTGTCAAAAATTACACATTTCTCGAATTAAATAAAGGCACTACCTTCAACGACTTCCGCACCTGCAGTTAGCGGACATCATTTGCGGTCTCGCTTCTGCGAGGGAAAGTTCACATCTGCAGAATTTGGTTGGGCTAGCTAGGGCTGCTTCTGTGGTTCTGCTTCTATGGAAGAGGAGCTCTATCTGCGGTTCTTGGGCTACTCCCCTTGGGCCGTATCTGCGATTGGTGGACCGCTTCTGTGGTCTCGCACCTGCGGCTGACCAACCGTAGGTGCCGCTGTGACTCACCTGGAGATTCAGATCTTTCTAAATTTTTCTAACTTAACTAGAGCCTCGTCTTATTGACACTCCAGGCTCCCGAGGCCCCGTTCGGACATATCGACAAGTTTGAAATCATAAAACGGAGTCGCTCAAACTGTCGGAATGCCCGAAACAATGCTAAATCTAAGAATCACACCCCTAAAACCAATTGAATCAAACTTATGAACTTTAAGTTCTTCAATTCACCTCTAATGTAACGAGACACACTTATACTACTCGGATTGACTCCAATATTTTGCGTGCAAGTCTTAAATGACAATACAGAACTATTCTCGATCTCGAAATTCCGTTTGGACCTCGATATCACCAAACCTGGCTCCAAACTAAATTTAAAGAACTTCAAAATCCTTAATGAATCAACTTTTACTATTAGGCGCCAAAATGCTTACGGGTCATCCAAAACCTGATCCGGACATACGCCTAAGTCCGAAATCATCATACAAACCTGTTGGAACCTTCAAATTCTGATTCTGAGGTTGTTTATTCAAAACATTGACCAAAGTCAAACTTGGCCTTTTAAGTCAACCTTAGGGAACCAAGTGTTCTGATTTCAACCCAAACTCTTCCAAATCCCAAACCATTCATCCCCGCAAGTCATAAATCAGTAAAAACAAGTAAGGGAAGTCTTACTTAGGGGAACGAGGTTCTAGAAAGCAAAATGACCAGTCGGGTCATTACATTCTCCACTGATAATAGGTGAATTTGACTATAATTATACCCTAAATAATCACACTTTATTATGAGAATAATGTTGTTAAGAGAACAAAATGCTTTGATTAGTGTTTGATTGTGTTTTA